>SJYV01056333.1:1609249-1752998 GCA_006410875.1 Neotragus pygmaeus
GACACGACTGATCAACTTCACTTCATTTCAGGGCAGTACCTAGGGTGACTCTAGAGACCCAGTTCAGGTAGGTAAGTGTACAACGTTAATAATTTTTTAAAATTGAGATACAATTGACATATAACATTATATTAGTTTCAGGTATACAACATTATGATTCGATATGTGTATATATTAAAAAATGATTTAATCACTTTTGAAATCAGAAACCTATAGTAATGTACCAAGAATTTGTGGACAGACTGCTGTACTATGAAGAGACATGGGTTTAAAGCCTGATTCCAGTTTTCACTCTTTTCATTATCTACTGACCCTCGGTTTCTTCCTCTGTAAATTGGAGATAATGAGATCAATTTTTGGCAATAGACCTGCATGTGATATGTACTAAGTAAATGTGTATTCTCTCCCTAGGAGGCCATATCTTTTTCATCTGCAGTTAGCTTTATCTTAAAGCTTGGTTTAACTTGAGTTTCGATCCTAGAGATCCTGTCAAATACATCATAAGACTGCAAAATAATTTTGTGTAAGTTGGCTTGAACAACTCAAATTAAAGTCACTTGGGAATTTGGTTTTAATTTCCTTTTATTGAGATATAATTACACAGTAACTTTTTTTAACTTCTGTTTTTGCTTTCTCTTATGAATTGCTTTATCCATTGCAACTTTTTATGTTTCCCTTTGTTTAGTTTTTTGTTTCCTTTAATCTGTTTTGCTCCTCTTCACAAAAATAATCACTCTCCAGAACGTATAACAATATAGTATTCAAAGGGATGAAATCCCTGTCTGTCTGAGTTGTAAATCAGCCAGTGCTCATATATGCTGGGTAAGTTGCTACCTATGTAGGAGTCATTCCACCACAATGCCCTCCTTCTTGCTTTGTGTCAGAAAGAATTCATCTAAAAATAGGAGCAGATTTGCTTTCCTTGACACATCACATGAGGTTCAAAGAGTCATCTGCTCTCATGCATGATGTGTTCTGCAAATGCATTAAGACAGTGAGGTGCTGTGAGGTGCTGGTGAAGAATACAGTGTTGGCATTCAGCCACTACTGCTCAGATGGTGTGTGCCCGGGGAAAGTTACTCATTTATTTATTTTTAAACAGGAGAAAATCAAAGTTTAATAACATGTATATATGGGAGAGAATCAGAAAAAAACTGAGTAACTCACCAAAGTGGCTGCAGCCTTGCCAGCGTCATCTAAAGACAAAAGATGTTAAAGGTGGGGAGAGTCAGCTCTGGGAGGTGCCCAGGAAAAAAACACACAGTAAACAAGGAGCCCAAGCCAGCCAATCTTAAAGGAAATCAACCCTGAATATTCATTGGAAGGACTGATGCTGAAGCTCCAAGTAAACAAGGGTGATTATGATGCAGGTTTAAACATTATCTTCTCTGAAGATAAGAATTTGTAGAGAGTTGATAATAAAATTATGGAATGCTTTACAAATTTGCTTGGTATCCTTGCACAGGGGCCTTGCTAATCTTCTCTTTTGTGCTACAATTTTCGTACATGTGCTTCTGAAGTTAGCACCTGGAGCAAGTTATTTTACTTCTCTCTGCTTCTGTTTCCTCACCTAAAATAAGGGTCATAACTGTACTCACCTCTTAGGGTTCACTTCAGAACATGGCCTGGTGCATGGTGAGTGCCAAGGAAATGTTTCTATATGAATCAAGAGTGCACTAGTAAAGCAAACATCTCATGTTCTAAGGAGGGGCTCCATCCAGTGGAAACGAGAAAATCCTAAGATTCCTAATTATCCCTCGCGTTTTAGTTATACACATAAATCAAACATTTCCAGCATTCTGTACACACGCCTTGATTTTGTTCTTTTCCTTCCCAGTTGAATACAGTGCAGACCAACTGCTCACTGCACATCCAGCTGTGAGTCATTGATTTTAGCATCCAGGTGCTCGCGTGCTCAGTTGCTTCAATCATGTCTGACTCTGCAACCCTATGGACTGTAGCCCGTCAGGCTCCTCTGTCCGTGAGATTTCCTAGGCAAGAATACTGGAGTGGGTTACCATGCCCTCCCCCAGGGGATCTTCCCAACCCAGGGACAGAACCTGAGTCTCCTGCGTCTCCTGCGTTGCAGGCTGATTCTTTACCGCTGAGCCGCTGGGGAAGCCCCATTAGCATCCGCAGTACTTAGTATGTCTCAACTTGGTCCTTATTATACCAAGGTCATGAGATCTTGCATATTTTCTCTAGTATCATCACTTTTTCATGTCTACTCGTTTTGTGTAAGTGAAGGCAAAATGGTCAACTAGCCGTAACTAACCAGACACACAGGCGAGGTCACTTGGAAAATAGAACTGGAGTGTCCCACCTGGAGGAACTCACAGCCTTATGAGGGGCAAACTTAAAGGAATGTATAATTTTCAGAGTGCAGTGAATGAGACCAATGGACGGGCATATGGGGATTCAGCCGAGGACAGAGAAGGATCTCACCTGTGGCCAGGAAAGTGTGGTCACCGACGATGGGACAGCAGAAAAGACAGGAGCTGGCTGAGATCCATCCAGCACAGCCACTTATCTTGGGGAGATTACTTAAAGTCTCTCTGGACCATCATTAATAAAAGAAGGATAAGATCTGCTTTATTAAAAAAAAAAAACTGATACAAATGATGGCACTTCCCTGGTGGTCCAGTAGTTAGGACTCTGCATTTCCACTGCAGAGGGCATGGGTTCAATTCCTGGTCAGGGAACCAAGATTCCAAAATTGGATGGCCAAAAGAAAAAAAAGATACAAATGAACTTATTTACAAAACAGAAACAGACTCACAGATGTAGAAAGCAAACTTGGGGTGGCCAAAGGGGAAAGGGTTATGAGAGATAGTTTAGGAATTTGAGATTAACAGATATACCCTATCATTATAAAACAGATCAACAACAAGGCTCTACTTATAGTACTTTGCAATAACCTATAGTAGAAAAGAATCGCTTCGTCATACCTCTGAAACATAAATCAACTGTACTTCAATATAAATAAATAATTTTTTAAAGAAAAAGACTTTAAAAATAAAGAAAAATAATAACCCACTTCAAAGGGTTGTTATTGTTACTTTGGCTGCACCAGGTCTTAGTTGCAGCACTTGGGATCTAGTTCCCTGACCAGGGATGGAACCCACGGCCCCCGCTTTGGGAATGCGGAGTCTTAGCCACTGGACCACCAGGGAAGTCTCAAAGTGTTATTTTAGAGGATTAAATGAGATTGAAAAATGTGCTCAGTAAACTCTGAGACACAGAGAAGACAGAATTAGTTATGGCCAGGAGCAGTATCATAGGAGGAATAGATATTTGAACAGGGTAGGATGGTCAGTAGGGGGGAACTGATCATCAAACACAGTGAGAACCTTCATCACAAGAGGACAGTATCAGGGCAGATCAGGCGGCAGCCAATGATTATCCCCCCAAGGCAAGCCGTGAATGGAGCCAAGGGCAGACCATGATATTTAGGATGACCAATCTATCCTTGCTGGGGTGGGATAAGGGGCAAAGGGGGCCAACTCCACTCTGGGAAGCTGAGAATCAACAACGAAGAGAGCTGGGGCTCCTGACAAAATCCTCAGTTTCTTCGTGGAAGAGAGGAAGAGATTATTGGCTAATGGAGGGTTGGTGGCATTGGGCAGGACCCTAGGGAAGCAGTGAAAGGTTTGGAAGAGCCACTTCCAGAGGGGAGAGAAGGTTGCTCAGATCCGTGTTAAAGGGTGACTAGACACACTGACTGTGATGGGTTGTGTGATTTTCTCCAATAGGACAAAGGACAGGTGGTTGTATAAGTTCAAGGGGAAACGCTGGCAAGGGCTGGAAGGAGAGGGGTTGAAGCAATTCACAATGATCTCAAGTTTATAGAGGAAACAGAGTGAGGTCAGGAAGGGCGGGAAGTCAGTGATGGATTTCTGGATGTGGGCACCAGGAAATAGAAATGTCAATAAGCTGCACCAGTGGGTGGAGCGAGAGAAAGGGGGGGCTCGGAGCTCAGGGAATCTGATGGTCAATGTAGAGCAATCCGTAATGGTAACAAGATTTAAGGTGGTCCCTAATGTGGAGAAGGAAATGGCAACCTGTTCCAGTATTCTTGCCTGGAGTATCCCATGGACGGAGGAGCCTGGTGGGCTACAGTCCACGGGGCCGCAAAGAGTCGGAGACGTCTGAGCGACTTCACTTTCACTATCACTTAATGTGGAGAGGCAGATTCTTCACGGTCTTGAAAGATAAGATGAGAAGCAACGCTACATCAAGGTGGAAGAGGACCAAAGTGCTGAGTGCGACTTTTTATGTAAAGTATCTAGTATTATCACTGCAACAGCCCTTAAAGTTGAGGATTTGTGAAAAATGAAAATTCAGACACAAATGAAGAAGATTGCCAAGTCCCTCAGAATTATTAAGATGGGTGGTGGTGGTTTACTCTCTAAATCATGTGTGACTCTTGCGATCCCATGGACTATCCTCTGTCCATGGGATTTTCAGGGCAAGAATACTGGAGTGGTTTGCCATTTCCTTCTCCAATTAAGATGGGAAGCTCGAGTAATTCCCTGGTGGTTCGGTGGTAAAGAACCCACTTGCCAAGGAAGGCCACTTGAAGCTGAAACCCAGAACTCTGATTGCAGTAACTATTTAAGAAGGAGTCTTTGCGCTTCAGCCAAGATGGGTGGCATAAACATGGCAGGATGAGAGCGTGGTTGTCCTCCCCAGTGCCCACTCATGATGCTCTTTTAGCCTGAGGCTGGTGGCCTCCACATGTTGCCCAGGAGCCAGGTTCACGGAGGTCCTCCGCAATGTGGACGGGGAACGTGTGGACTTGTCATTGCTGGAGGAACATGAGTTATGAAGAGGAGAAGTGGATGAACTCAGCAGTTGTAAATTTGGCCACCCGCAGTTCCTCAAAAAGTTACACAAAGAATTACCCTATGACAGAGAAATTCTACTCCTAGGTGTACACAGAAGAGAAACTGAAAACATATGTCCACATAAAAACCTGGACCTGAATGTTTCTAGCAGCTCTACTTGTAATAGCCAGAATGGAAACAACCCGCCCAGGAAAGGATGAACAAAAAGTGGTACAGGTATCCCCCACATTTCTTGAAAGTTCTCTTTACGCCACTTCGCTTTTATGAAAGACCTACATTAGTACCTGTTTTCACTAGCCTGAAGAAATCTGAAGAGGATTTTCGCTTTTACAGTAAAAGGCGAGAGTTATACTGTGTCTCTTTTGTAGCAAGTGGTTATAGAGGCAGGGCTTATCCCACGCCTGGAAGTGGCACAGTCAAGCTCCTTCTAGAAACTACACTCAGCATCTCAGCGTGCAGTCACCATAGTCTTCAATTGTGTGTGAGCCTCTGTGCTTCTGTTTATTTTGTGCATCCGTTAGCAAGATATATCCTAAGATAATGACTTCCTTATTTTATGCCATTTCAGTTTACGAAATGCTTCATAGGAATGCTCTACTTTCAGATAGAGGAAAAAAACCCTAAATATTCTATGCTGGAATATACTTTATTCTGCTATAAAAAAAGGAAGGAAGCATTGATTCTTGCAATCATATGGACAAACCTTGAAAACAATATGTGATATGAAAGAGGCAAGACACAAAAGGCCACAAACTGTATGACTGCATTTATATGAAATATTCACAACAGACAAATTCATACAGAGAGAAAGCAGATAGTGATTGCCAGAGACTGGCGGGAGGAGGCGATGGGGACTGGGTAGAGGGTTTCCTCCTGGGGTGATGAAATGTTCTGAAATTAGATGGTGGTGATTGCACAATTCTGTGAATACCCTAAACACCGCTGAATTGTATGCTTGAAAAGGGTGAAATTTACCATATGAGAATTGTATAGCTCAATAGAAACAATGATAAATAAATAAGCTTTGACCACCCTGTACTGCTTTATGGAGACAGTGCGGCTGTGAGCAGTGAAGTGATGTATCCGAGATCCATTTGCTACCCCTTGGCATCAGGATGGGAGAGCTGGAGGATGGATGAACTTGGATGGAGGAGTTTTCTAGAACCAGGATACAAGTGAGTCCTCCAGTTGGATCTCGGGTAACTAATGACCCATAGAGTTAGTATTCCTTTCTGATGAATGGGGCAGTGATGGCCAGGTATGTTGTAAAGGACATGAAGTTTGATGTTTTCTTAAGAGAGTCCACCTTCACCAGAATAAGGCTAAGTATAGTCAGGCTCAGTACACACAGGAGTTAGGGAAAGTTGTGGGAGCCTCTTCAGCCCTCCTTCCCCCTGGAAACATCTGGTGGGCTGCAATGCATCAGAAGATGTAGGTTCAGGTATTGGCCACTGAAAGCCACCGACTGGAATATACCTCATTGACTTTCTTAGGGGCACCACAGCAGAAAGACAGGACCCACAAAAGCCACCACCACATGGGCAGGAGCCCACATATACTCAGCTCAACTGATTGCTCCTTCGAGATCCATCAGGTCCAGTTACCTCCAGACGGGGCTTCTGGTAGGGCTGCAGAGAACTGTTTTTGTTTTTTGTTAAATATTTATTTAACAGGTCATAGCATGCAAAATCTTCTATCTTCATTGAGGCATGCAGAAGCTAGTTCCCCGACCAGGGATTGAGTTGGGGCCTCCTGCATTGGGAGCACAGAGTCTGAGCTACTGGACCACTAGGGAAGTCCCCCCCTTTTTTTTGTTTTAATATCAATGGCTGGAAACTTGATGTATTTATTTGCTGAATTGCACAGTTCACGAGGGATCTCAGTTTCCTGGCCAGAGATCAAACCTGTGCCACTTGCAGTGGAAGTACCAACTCCTAACCACTGGACTGCCAGGGGAGTCCCCATTTTAACAGCTTTTAACTGTACAGTGCAGTAGCATCAAGGACAACCATATTGCTGTGCAAACATCACCATCCTCAATCTGCAGAAATTTTTCATCTCCTCAGACTGAAAGTCTAGATCCATTAAACACAAACTCTTCATTCCCCCTCCTCCCAGCCCCTGGCAACCACCAGGGCTCTTTCTATCTATCGAAGTTTGACTGCCCTAAGGGGCTCACATGAGTGGAATCATATAGTGTCTGTCCTTCTGTGTCTGGCTTATTTCACTTGGCGTGATGTTTTCAAGGTTCATCCATGTTGTAGTATGTTTAGCCACTCATCCATCAATAGACATGTGAATTCATGTGAGTTATTTCTTTTAGCTATTGTGAATAATGCTGCTATAAGCATTAGTGTGAAAATGTGTTTGAGTTTCTGCTTTTAATTCTTTTTTTAAATTTACTATTATTTTAAAAAATATTTATTTATTTGGCTGTCCCAGGTCTTAGTTGCGGCATGTGAGATTTAGTTCCTGGACCAGGGATTGAACCTGGGCCCCCTGCATTGGGAACAAAGAATCTTAGCCACCAGACCACCAGGGAAGCCCCTGCTTTCAATTCTTGTGCACATATGTAGACATAAAATTGCTGGACATATGGTAATTCTATATTTAATTTCTTGAGGAACCAGTTAAAAGAAAGTTAAGCCTTTCTGTAAGTGATGAAAAACAGTTAAGAATCAAAACAGCCAATCTGCCCTGAGAACAAGCAAACAAACAAAAACGTACCTGTTTTTTTCTGGTTTTTAATAACGTTTACTCTCCTAGTGGGCTTCCCAGGTGGCTCAGTGGTAAACAATCCGCCTGCCAACACAGGAGATGCAGGTTCAGTCCCTGGGTCTGGGAAGATCCCCTGGAGGAGGAAATGGCAACTCACTCTAGTATTCTTGCCTGGAGAATTCCGTGGACAGAGGAGCCTGGTGGGCTACAGTCCATGAAGTCACAAAAGAGTCGAACACAACTTATCGACTAAACAACAACAACTCCTAGTGCTTTAATTTTTTTTAAAGACAGATTATTTATAAGAAAACAGATAAAACAATTTTCAGATTTTATTTACTTGGAATTTATTTTAAAAAGAAAATCTTTTTAATGCCATGAATACATGTAACATAAAATTTACCATCTTAATCATTTGTACATATCCAATCAGTGGCATTAAGTTCAGGTTTTATTTTAAGGTTTATAGTCTCATCCAATTCTAATCTCCTTGCGTTTCATGCAGGTCATAAGGCACAGAGCCCTGGGACTCTCTTTCCTCCTACTCTCATCCCTGCCACATTTTGTACTCCTTCTGGCCCTTCCCTCAAAGCCACGAGAACAAAGCAGTCTGAGTCAGGCTGCCTTTGTGACCACCTTTTGCAATACATTAACGTTTCAACATATTTTTGGTAGCCTTCACATTAAATGGCTGTCATTTTGCAAATGAAATATGTGTTCCTAGGAAGTGTTGTGCTGTATACAGGTTGTTTGCCAGAGAAGGGATTTATATCTATAATCCCCCCGTCCTCCAATGGACATGAGGTGTAAGACTTAGGGCACAACATGTAACTTGTTTAGGGCTTATCTGTCCTCTGTCAGTGAGGGAGTCCAACTAGACAATCTGTGAAAGGCTCGAAGTCTAGGAACTGCTGATGCTTTCCTTGACCCCCAGCGCTACGGGAAAGGAGCTGAGATGGCAAAGGTGCACATTCTTGGTGGTTGTTGCTCAGTTGCTCAGTCGTGTTCGACTCTTTGTGACCCCATAGATTGCAGCACGCCAGGCTTCCTTGTCCTTCACAATCTCCTGGAATTTGCTCAGACTCATGTCCATTAAATTGGAGATGCCACCCAACCATCTCATCCTCCGTCACCCACTTCTCCTCCTGCCCTCAATCTTTCCCAGCATCAGGGTCTTCCCAGTGAGTCAGCTCTTCCCATCAGGTGGCCAAAGTACTGGAGCTTCAGCTTCAGCATCATTCCTTCAGTAAATATTCAGGGCTGATTTCCTTTAGGATTTGACTGATTTGATCTCCTTGCAGTCCAAGGGACTCTCAAGAGTCTTCTCCAGCAGCACAGTTCGAAAGCACCAATTCTTTGGCACTCAGCCTTGTTTATGGTCTATCGTCTCACATCCCTACATGACTACTGGAAAAACCGTAGCTTTGAGTATACAGACATTTGTCAGAAAAATGACCTTTCTGCTTTTTAATGTGCTGTTTAGGTTTGTCATAGGAGCAAGCGTCTTTAATTTTCATGGCTGCAGTCACGTCCACAGTGACTTGGAGACAGACCTAAGCACATTTTTTAACCTGGATCCTTCCCAGAAGCCTGCCATTTTTGCTACCTGAATCTCACCTCATAGCTATTTTCCAACTGAAACTGGGGCTACATGGTCTGAAGAAAAGGAGATATATGTCCATGAAAAACACAGAGAAGGTGGGGCAAGCAGGAGGGGGTAGGGGCAGATAGCAAGAGCGGGACTGGGGGAGGGCCCAGTGGGCAGGGCAGGGCCCCAGCAGCCACCTGGGAGCAAGTGGAGGGGGTCACCCTGGTGACCCCCTGGGCTCTCTCTCTCTTTCTTGGCTTCCGCCTATGTGTTCTGAGATCTGGGGGCTGGCTATGGGGTGACACAGAGCTACTGCCCATTCCGGCCCCACCCCTTGCCAGGAAACGCCTCCCCACCCGCAGTGACCACATCCCCCCGCAGGTTGCCTGGGAAACGCTCCGCAGGGGCTGGGGGATCCAGGGCACAGTTGCCCAGCAACAGGTGGTGCCCTCCCTTCCGCCCTCATGTGAGGCAACTGTCCAGCACCCTCTGCTCACACAGGAAGAGCGGCTCTGACGGAGAGTCAGGAGCCCGGGACCCACCGCCTGAGCTGAGGAGCACAGGAGGTCCCTGAAGATGGGGGACCAGGGGGACCGCCAGNCCCTTCCGCCCTCATGTGAGGCAACTGTCCAGCACCCTCTGCTCACACAGGAAGAGCGGCTCTGACGGAGAGTCAGGAGCCCGGGACCCACCGCCTGAGCTGAGGAGCACAGGAGGTCCCTGAAGATGGGGGACCAGGGGGACCGCCAGGAGGTGAGCAGAGACAAACAAGGGAGATGGGGTCGGGCAAGACTGGGCAAAGCCGGAGAGGCGGGGATGGGGGTAGAGGCGGCCCCTGAGACCTGGCACAACGGCAGACCCAGGGGAGCCTGCAAAGAGCAAGACCAGCTCCAAGGACGGTTGTGAAGGCCAAGGAGCCCCCAGGGTGCCACAGCTGGGCCCACACACATGGGCAGGGCTGGGATAGGTCTCGCTTCCTCACTCGGCACTTCCTCCTCCAGGCAAGACCTGAGAGGGGCTGAGAGGGGAGGAGAGGAGCCCTCAGGGCCCTTTGAGTTTGATCGGAGGCACCCTGGATTCTGGCAGGAAAATACAGCTTCCAGGAAGGGCCTGGGGACTCTGAGCAGGAGGGCCTAGCTGCAGGCCAGGCGCCCTGTCCCTCTGGCCGCCTGGCTCCTTCCCACCCTTTCTGGGTCTCCGGGCTCCTCTGTCTGCGTGGGTCTGTTTCTCGCCCAGATGTCTGGGAGCCTGGCTCCCCTCTGTCTCTCCCCTCCCGTGTTCACACACACCTGCGGCGCCCCTCTGTCTCTCCTGGTGGTATCAACCTTGTCTCAGGCGCTTCCTCTCCTGACCGCTGTCTCCTCAGATGCCTCCGACCCCAGAGCCGCCTTCGGGGCAGACAGAGGCCTCCTCATGGGCCCCGCTGCCCTGCGGACCCTGCATCCCCATCATGGTGGCCCTGGCCGCTCTGGCCGCCGTCTTCCTCCTGGCCACAGCCGTGTTGGCCGAACGCCTGTTTCGCCGCTCCCTCCAGCCGGACCCCAGCATCCGCGCACCCACCCTCGTGTGGCGCCCCGGAGGAGAGCTGTGGATCGAGCCCACAGGCACGCCCCGAGAGCGCTCTGAGGACTGGTATGGCTCGGAGGTCCCCCTGCTGATGGACCGTGCCCCAGACCCGCCAGCCCAGGGGGGCACCTTGGGGGCACGAGCGACAGCCCCACCCGCCGCCTCAGCCCCACACTCCCCTCCCAGCAGCCTGGTCCCCCACACTCCACCCACTGCCCCAAACCGGAGCACCTTCTGGGGGCCCCAGGTCTGGCAGGAGAGGCCCCAGGCCCCAGGCCTGGTGAGCTGGGCTGAGCCTGAACAGAGGCCAGAGGCCAGTGCGTATCCTGGGAGCCCCCAGGCTCGGAGGGTGCGGCCAGGAAGCCCGGATCTTGAGTGGGGCCTGCAGCCTCGGGTCACCCTGGAGCAGATCTCAGCATTCTGGAGGCGTGAAGGCCGAAGCAGCGCGGGTTTCTGAATTCCCAGGGCCTGCCTGGAGGACTGGCCTTCCAGAGACCCTGGGGGGAGGCCCAACCTCAGAGGGATCTTAAGATTCTGAGGCTCCCAAGAACTTAAGCTGACACCTGAGGTTCCCTTGGAGGAATGCCCTTCCCAGGCCTTTTACTTGTGGATTTTGGTTCCCCTGGATCTGGGCCTGGGAGGCCCGGATGTGGACAGAGCAGGAACTCAGTGGTGTCTTTGCTTAGCTGTCAGGGGCTGTGGCGCAGAGAACTGGATTTGGGGTTGCTCTGGTGACTCAGGCAGTAAAGAATCTGCCTGTGATGTGGGAGACCCAGGTTCGATCCCTGGGTCAGAAAGAACCCCTGCAGAAGGAAATGACAACCCACTCCAGCATTCTTGCCTGGGAAATCCCATGGACAGAGGAGCCTGGCGGGCTACAGTCCGTGTGGTTGCCAAGGGTCTGACACAACTGAGTGGCTAACACTGCATCAGAAGCTGCCAAGATCACACTTCAGATTAAGAACTCAAGGTACCAGACAGGAAGGAAATAGCATCAACGCAGTGGCTTCCACCCCTCTTCTGTGTGTGCCTGAGATGCTGACACCAGAGTGAAGAGTCCCATAGATGCTGAAGAACAGACTGTGGTGATGACAAGTGTCAGCCACTAGCAGGAGAGACAGGGATTCAGCTTCCCAGGCCCCCATCATCCCACCAGAAAAACACATACAGAGAGGTCAACATCCAGCAGAGCATCTTATTAGATACAAACTGTGGCTTTGGCCCCCAGCTGGTGACAGGAGGCCCTCTCTTGCCTGCAGTGGGATCTACAGTCTGAAAAAGGCCAGCAGGCAGCAAGTCCTCTTGAGGCGTCTCATCTTAGCCCTCTGGATCTTACCCCTCCACAAGTGGGGAGGCCCGATCCAAGGAGATCTGAGTTTGATCCAGCGTGGAAGGAACACTGTCCTGGAACAAGGCAGCTCCTAAAACAGCGTCCCTGGCCATCTTCCTTCCCAGCTTGCTAGTCAGAGCTGCCCCAAGACGGGCTTACTTATAATGCTCCACCCCCCAAAATGGAGCCCCCATATCTGTATCAGCTGACCTCCCCTTTGGGCATTGAGCCAGGAGTTGGGGGCGGCGGGGGGGTGGGCAGGCTAAGGAATTTCCATTCCCTGGGATCTGACTTCTCAAACCTCAGTCCTGAATGTTAGGACTTCTGCCATATCAGTCGACCACCTGTACTTTATATTTTTCTTTACACATGGGTTACTGTTTGCTTAATAAATTTATTTTACAAGGACTCTGTTGTGTATCATTTCTGTAAATGGACAACCAAGTACCATTGGCCAGAAATAGAAGGTTAAACATGGAAATAAATACAATGTAAACAAAGATATCAAGTTCTAAGTAGACTTGATTTCCTGCTGGAAGCATTGACCTAGAGATTTGCCCTTTCTTTGTTAGAAGGATCAACAGTGTTGTTGAGTTGATAAATCCTGTCCGACTCTTTTCGACCCCATGGACTGTAGCCCGCCAGGCTCCTCTGCCCGTGGGATTTCCCAGGTAAGAGTATTGGAAAACTCTTGCCGTTTCCTTCTCCAGGGGTATCTTCCCAACCCTCGGATCAACCCAGGGATCAATCCTGCTTTGGCAGGTGGGTTCTTTACTGCTGAGCCACCAGGGAAGCCCTGCCAGCAGTGTTAGAAAAGTGGCAGACACTCTAGCGCCATCCTGAGACCTGCCCCCAGAGCAGCCATCCTGTGCAACTTAAGGCCGGCCAGGAGTCCCTCCCCCAAATTCATCCACATCCAGGAAATGCTGGGGGGTGAGGCCAACACTCTGCTCTTCCTGCCTGGAGGGCTGGGGAGCCTCCCTTTTCACTGCTTGGATGCCAGAAGTTGGAGGAGCAGTCAGGGAATCGACACCCTCTCCTCCCCTCCCACCCGAGGCTGAGGGACCCTCCCCTCTTCTCCCACCTCACACTCATCCTGTCTGTGTTCCTCCCAGCCTGGCCCAGCGGGTGGAGGAATCAGACCTGACCCCGCCCTCGGGGAGCTCTCAGTCTCTCTAGTGGCAGGCGTGGGGGTGGAGGGAGGTGAGATAAGACCGGAAGACTCCAGTGATACAAGATCGGTCCCATCTCTGTCACTCACGATTGGCTAACAGTGTCACTTCCCCTTGTCACCATCAGCTAACCAGACCCTGTTGTGGGGACTCCGCCCACGAGGTGTGGCCGGTCCTCCAGGGAACCGAAAGCTCAGCGCTTAGATGCCTGTGCACCAAGGGCTCAGCGGAGGGACAGGGCCCCAGTGCTCCGATCTGGCTCTGTCACCCACTCACTTGGAGAAAAGTAATTTTTGTGTTACTGGGCCTCACGTTCTTTCTCGTGACACAGAGAGAGTTGAAAGTTAAACCAATGCTCTTTTGGAGCTCTCCTAGCTGTGATGTCTAAAGATACAATACAATGAAAGATGGACTCATACACTCACGTGTGGATGAATGTCATCTCCCTCAGGCAGAGTCCAGCTTGCTGTCCCCCAAATCTCCTTTAGGTCCCCAGACCCAGAACAGGATCTAAAGTATAGCAGAAGCCCAAAGAAAGGGAAACGGAAATGACTGTATAGATAGATGGATTAATAGACGCATTCATTTTACTCTTTCTCTTTTTCCTTTTTTTTTTTTTTTTGGCTGTTCTCCATGGCACATGGGACCCTTGTTCCCTGACCAGGGATAAAACTCATGTCCCCTGCGTTGGAGACCTGAAGTCTTAACCACTGGACCACCAAGGAAGTCCTCCTTACTCCTCTTTATTTTGAACCTCTCTTCATTTTTAACACTGTCTTGTTACTTTCTCATGTTGAGTCCTTCTTCTATGCCTTTCAGCATTTAAAATGTACTTCTTCAGGACTTCCCTGGTGATCCAGTGGTTAAGACTCTGCGCTTCCAGTGCAAGGGACGCAGGTTCGATTCCTAGTCAGGGAACTAAGATCCCACATGCTACATGGCTAAGAGTTAAAAACAAATGAATAAAACCATAAAAATAAAGCGTACTTCCTGAATGGCCCTTTACCCAATAACTCTGTAGTCTTGAGTCAAGTTCTAGAGTTGTCTGCTTACTCTCATTCATGACAGCTGGCTTCCTCTTATGTTTTCTAAGCTGGGGCCATGAACTCAGCTTCAGCAGGGCCTTATGCGTGGAAATCCATGTGACCAGCTCCAGGGTGTGAAGAAGGCAATGGCATCCCACTCCAGTGTTCTTGCCTGGAGACTCCCAGGGACGGGGGAGCCTGGTGGGCTGCCGTCTGTGGGGTCGCACAGAGTCGGACGTGGCTGAAGTGACTTAGCAGCAGCAGCTCCGGGGTGTCTCTTTAGAGAGCTTCTATGTTTGCTTCAGCCAAGGATGCTTCAGGGGAAACACCAAGCCTGACCACATTATTTGTTCATTTTTACTTGGGCTTCCAAGACTATACAAATTGTATAAATTTGAACCCCAGATTTAAATGAAGGCACACCGTTGCTTATGAACTCTCAGGGAGCCTTTCCATTGCCACCAGTTCTCAGGGTGTGACCCACCAGGTTCTTTTGTGTTCCCTGGGCTGATGGAAAGTTGTTTTGCTTTTTTTTTTTTTTTCTAGTCTGCATTTTCACTGAGAGTGTCACCCTTTAAGGGACTGAGCTGAATATTAGGGTCTCAGTTTTCACTGCCCCAGGTAAATCTTCTCCAAAATATAGGTGGAGGTAAACCCCACACTCCTTCTTTTTGCCAGTATCTGCAACTGTCCATGAGTTCCCCCAACTCTGGTTTTCAATTTCCTCTTTGTGTGCGGCTCTGGGGGTTCCCCTTAGTTTCTTGAAACTTAGCTGCGCTTTGTAAAGGATGTTTGCTTGATTTTATGCAGCATTTCTACATGTTTCACAGCAGGCATGTGCTTGTCAGATTAATACCATTCACAATATCACCAAAAACAGACGATTTCCTCTATAATCAAGGTCAAATCCTCATAGCTAAACTTCTGGAAGGACCCGTCTGTCCCAGCAGGCTACATTTGCTCCTCTCCCCATCACTCTGCAACCTACTGCAGGCTTCTATACACTTCCAGCATTCTCCAGAAACTGCTTTCCCCAAAACCAAGACCTGCATATGTTAATCAAAGGACACTACACAGTCTCACGTGAGCATCTTAGATATTTTGATTCCATATCTCTTTTTTTGGCCATGCCACATGTCTTGGGGGATCTAGTTGCCTGACCAGGGGTCAAAGGCGAGTCTGCTGCATTGAGAGCAAGGAGTCTTAGCCATTGGACCAGGGAAGTCCCTGGGTCAGATAAAGTTTCATGTTCCTGTACACTGTGGAATATTTTGCAACATCTCTAGTTGTGAGGAGATGTCTGCAGGCATTGCCAAATGTCACATGGGGTGGGGTGGGGAGGGGAACCGACCTCTCAAATCTAAGTGATGCATTTTAATCAGTTAACACACCTGCAGGCAGAGCCTGCAAACTGTCCAGGGAAAGGCCCACTGGGGAACTAGACCCGCTCAGCTGCCACGTAGAACCATGTGTACCTCCTCTTACTGACTTTCAGGGGCACCAAGAAGGGATTAAGATGAAGAGATAAAACAACCAACCCTGGAGGAAATGATAGGGATAGAGTTGGATAGTTAAACAAGTAGTTGTAGAAGTCCCAGTAGGGACTATAGATAGAGAAGGAAACCTAAGAAAGTTTGGGAGGGCATTGTAAGTTAATGATAGCTCAAGAAAGCTACTGGGGGAAGGAAATGGCAACCCACTCCAGTATTCTCACCTGGAGAATCCCAGGGACAGAGGAGCCCCGTGGGCTGCTGTCTATGGGGTCGCACAGAGTCGGACACGACTGAAGCAACTTAGCAGGAGCAGCAACAAGAAAGCTATTGGAACACTATTCAATGAAGCAAGCTTGTTTAATTATAAAACCATAAACAAACCCGCAAGATATGCCCCAGGCCACTAAATGGAAGAAATGTCACCATTCTTCTACTAACAAGATAATCCTAGTTTGATCTCATAGGGTCAGACACTTTCCTGCCTAATAAAAACAAGGACCTAATGATGTATGCCTTACATCTGCATCTCCGTCTACCTGAAGAAGGTGGTCTTCTCCCCTCCCCTTTTTTTCATTATAAATTGTCTCCCACTCAATCCTAGGGGCAGAGCTCCCTCACCTGCCCACTTGCATCTCTTAAAACCGTTTTATATTAATAAATCTACTTCTTGCTATCACTTTGCCTCTTGCTGAATTCCTTCTGCACTGAGACACAAAGAACCTGATGCTCAGTAAGTCCCAGACATCGGGTGAGTGATACTAATTAAAAAATTGTGGATTCAAGTCCAAAACTGGGTTTTTGCTGGGTTCAAGTCCCAATCTGATGTAAATGGTTTCAGAAACAAGATAATACACCATGAAGCCAGCAGATGCTTCTAGGAAGACAATGTGTCACAATGTATTTTGTGATTGAAAATTATAATATAATTTGGAAATTGCAAACATGATTGCCCAAATGAAAAAATTAATCCAAAGAATGTATGGGTGGAAAAGGTTTTTAAACATCTCTCAGGATGTAGAGAAAAATAAATGGAAAACGTGTAAGAAACATTAAGAGATGAAGGATCAATTCATTTAATATTTACCTAGGGGCTTCCCTGGTGATCCAGTGGCTAAGACTCTGTGCTCCCAATGCAGAGGGGCTGAGTTCAATCCCTGGTTGGGGAGCTAGATCCCACATGGTACAACAAAGATGGGAGATTCTGTGTGCCACAACTAAGACCTGGCTGGATCTTAGAAAAAGCAAAGGAATTCTAAAAATCATCTACTTTTGCTTCATTGACTATATTAAAGCCTTTGACTGTGTCACAAGAAACTGTTCTTACCTGCCTCCTGAGAAACCTGTATGCAGGACAAGAAGCAACAAAGCCAGACAGGGAACAATGGGCTGGTTCAAAATTGGGAAAGGAGTCTGTCCAGCCTGCAGATTGTCACCTTGTCTATTTAACTTATATGCAAAGTATATCATGCAAAATGCCAGGCTGGATGATTTACAAACTGGAATCAAGATTGCCTGGAAAAATATCAATGACCTCAGATATGCAGATGACACAACTGTTATGGCAGAAAGCAATGAGGAACTAAAGAGCCTCTTGATGAAGGTGAAAGAAGAGAGTGAAAATGCTGGGTTAAAACTCAACATTCAAAAAACGTGAAGAAAACCGAAGAAAAACTCAGCTTCAAAAAACCAAAGATCATGGCATTCGGTCCCATTGCTTCATGGCAAATAGATGGGGAAACAATGGAAACAATGACAAACTTTATCTTCTTGGGCTCCAAAATCATTACGGACAGTGACCGCAGCCACGAAATTAAAAGACGATTTCTCCTTGGAAGAAAAGCTGTGACAAACCTAGACAGCATTGTAAAAGCAGAGACATCACTTTTCTGAAAAAGGTCTGTATAGTTCAAAGCTATGGTTTTTCCAGTAGTCATGTAGGGATGTGAGACCACAGACCATAAAGAAGGCTGAGCGCCAAAGAGTTGATGCTTTTGAACTGTGGTGTGGAGAAGACTCTTGAGAGTCCCATGGACTGCAAGGCAATCCAACCAGTCAAATCCTAAAGGAAATCAACTCTAAATACTCATTGGAAAGACTGATGCTGAGGCTGAAGCTCCAATACTTTGGCCACCTGATGCGAAGAGCTGACTCATTAGAAAAGACCCTTATGCTGGGAAAGACTGAGGGCAAGAGGAGAAGCGGATGACAGAGGATGAAATGGTTAGATGGCATCACTCGATGGACATGAGTTTGAGCAAATTCAAGGAGGTAGTAAAGGACAGGGAAGCCTGGTTTATTGCAGTTCATGGAATTACAAAGAGTCGGACATGACTTAGTGACTGAATAAACAACAGAAGAATTATACAGATTCATCTGTATAATTATAGATTACAAAACTATCTGGCGCTCAGCAAGGTGAAATTCACCACATCTCAAAGACAGTAAGTGAAAAAGACAGGAGAAGATAAATGAACTGTCAGAAAAGATTATGGATTTTTTTGGTTCTATTTTAATTATTGTATCCAGAGCATCACAGAACTGTTGCCTCAGATAGGCCACAAACACAGTTCTTTTGCATCTTCTACCTTTCCCCCAATGGGCCTGTCATCCTTTGGAATGAGATTGGAATTTAAAAATGCAAGACTTGGTCTCACCTTTGACATTTTCCATCCATTTTGATAATTACTATACCAATAATACAAAAATAACTTTAGTACAATCCTTTACCTAAAAAGCTGCCAAAGCTCAATGAATTCTTCTGGCTCCTAATATTCTGAGAAAACAAAGAAAATAATGCAAAAAATAAAATAGATATTTCTGGTTCTTGGTGAGATTACAGTTCAGTTCAGTTCAGTTCAGTCGCTCAGTCGTGTCAGACTCTTTGCAGCCCCATGAATTGCAGCACGCCAGGCCTCCCTGTCCATCACCAACTCCTGGACTTCACTCAAACTCACGTCCTTTGAGTCGGTGATGCCATCCAGCCATCTCATCCTCTGTCGTCCCCTTCTCCTCCTGCCCCCAATCCCTCCCAGTATCAGGGTCTTTTCCAATGAGTCAACTCTTCGCATGAGGTGGCCAAAGTACTGGAGTTTCAGTTTTAGCATCATTCCTTTCAAAGAACACCCAGGATTGATCTCCTTTAGAATGAACTGGANCGTCCCCTTCTCCTCCTGCCCCCAATCCCTCCCAGTATCAGGGTCTTTTCCAATGAGTCAACTCTTCGCATGAGGTGGCCAAAGTACTGGAGTTTCAGTTTTAGCATCATTCCTTTCAAAGAACACCCAGGATTGATCTCCTTTAGAATGAACTGGATGGATCTCCTTGCAGTCCAAGGGACTCTCAAGAGTCTTCTCCAACACCACAGTTCAAAAGCATCAATTTCTTGGTGCTCAGCTTTCTTTATAGTCCAACTCTCACATCCATACATGACCACTGGAAAAACCATAGCCTTGACTAGACGGACCTTTGTTGGCAAAGTAATGTCTCTGCTTTTGAATATGCTATCTAGGTTGGTCGTAAATTTCCAGTTAAGGGGTTTTAAAATTGTTTTTGTTTTGTTTTAATGTAGGAAGCATGATTCTTATCCAGCCTTTAAGGAATCAGCATTGTTCTTGCCTTACTTATTTTTTGGCTACGATGGGTGTTCATCACTGCAAGGGCTTTCTCTAATTGCGTGTGCAGGTTTCTTGTTCCAGTGGTTTCTCTTGTTGCAGAGCATGGGTTCTAGAGCACAGGCTCAGTGGTTGTGGAGTACGGGCTTAATTGCCCCATAGCATGTGGAATCTTCCCAGACAAGGGATCAAACCCATGTCCCCTGCATTGGCAGGTGGATTCTTAACCACTGGACCACCAGGGAAGTTTCAGCATTGTTCTTTATATACCGAGGTAGTATTCCAAAAGAATCTTTTCTTTGGTTAATAAGCAGCCAAATATTAAGAAGCAAGTGACTTATGAGATAGATCTCTGTTAGTGTGAAGTCTTTTGAAAATTTTAGCTCAAGGGCTGGAAGAAGAAATAGGTTACCCAGTGACCCACCAAACTAGAGGTACATAAGAGGATCTCTGCCTCTAGAGGATCATTCCCTGAGTGTGCTGTACTAGATCCAGGGATTCAAAGAGGACTACCTACCTGAAATAAAGCCCACGTCACCTGGAGTAAATCTACTGTGCACAGAGATCAATGGAGATATTATTCAGAGCCTCACGGTCAGATTCTCTTCAGATCTTTGTAGTTTGGTTTTACAAGCTGCGTTACATAGGTAGGGCCTCAGAAAGCAGCTTTTAAAAGCAGTTACTGAATAACTGCCAAAATGTTCTATTCCTCAGGAAGTGATTGGAACGATGTACAGAGATGTTGAAACATTTATGGAATTTTACCTACTGTATTGTCTTGAAGGGCTAACAATAAATTAACATACGTGTCCACACCACATAATAGCACAGTGGGATTTTTTAAAGATCCAAAGTTGAATTGTTTTCAGATACAGTTTGGTTTGCTAATAATGTCTTGCCGTTTTAAAATGCTTTCAGCTTTCTCTGGCCTTGACTCACTAAAAATCTCATGCCCACTGAGTTCACTGGCTCTGCCAACCTAGTTTGATCTCTTGTCTTCCCTGACCCTGTACATATAGTGTTTCAATGGTTGGGTTGGGTGGAGGGGTGGGAAGAGAAATGGATGCATGGAAGGGGGATGGGTGGATGGAAGGGGCCTGGGTAGGTGAGTAAATGTTAGCAGAATGGGGTGGGGGCGGTGTAGTGCATGGAAAGTTTGGTGAGTCGAATGAGTCTTGGTGGTCTCTGGAGTACACAGGGTCTTGAAGTCACTGAGGTATCTTTAGCAGTTGGAGGGGGAACTGTTGAGGAGATTAAGCTGGAAAAGTGGGTGAAAGACACGCCTGGTGCACACCCCTCCTCAGCTTTCCTTCTTGGGCAGATGCTGCACATTATTCATACCCTCTTAGCCTGCTGCTGCTACTGCTAAGTCGCTTCAGTCGTGTCCGACTCTGTGCGACCCCAGAGACGGCAGTCTACCAGGCTCCCCGTCCCTGGGATTCTCCAGGCAAGAACACTGGAGTGGGTTGCCATTGCCTTCTCCAATACATGAAAGTGAAAAGGGAAAGTGAAGTCGCTCAGTCGTGTCCGACTCTTCGCGACCCCATGGACTACAGCCCACCAGGCTTCTCCGTCCATGGAATTTTCCAGGCAAGAGTACTGGAGTGGGGCGCCATCGCCTTCGCCTCTTAGCCTAGTATCTTTGAAATCGGAAAGGAATCCGCTTTGGAATCAGAGAAGAATGGACGGTGCTGTGACTGCAGTGCCCTCTGGTGGCCATAAGGGGATTTGGCGGTATTCTTAGGTGTTTTTTCCATTGTCTATTCTCCCCTCGCCACTCCATTGTTTATTCTCTTTCCTACCCCGCCCCGCCCCACACAGAGCCCCCCACTAGAATATAAACTCCATGAGACTAGGGCTTTTTCACCGTTTGCTCATTGTTATATATCCAGCGTCTAGGACAGTGCCTGGCACATAGTAGGCTTTCAACAAATACTTTGAATCTGCTCCTCCACTTTATTGACCCTGAGCAACATTCTTAACTTCATAAAGCCTCAGTTTCCTGAGCAAACTGGAGATGCTAACATCCCCACTCCCATAAGCATGAACTGAGAACGAGACCTACACGTGCTGAGCAAGGGCACCCAGTTAAATAAATGGGCGTTCTCTTTTCGCCCAGCAGCCGGCAGTGATGATGCAGTATATGCTGCCTTGATTTGCACCTGATTTGATGGGCATGTTTGCTTTAATGGGCATTGGCTTTCTGCTGGATGGGGGCAGCCTGTGGAAGTCATCTGAGCCTAGTCTCAGGCTGGTCAGGGAAGAAGGAAGATACCAGGTAGATACCAGGTGAAACGTGAGACTTTGGCCATTCGCCCCTGTCTCCTCACCCTCATGGCCACACCGAGTTCGTCCTCTGGCCCTGAACCCATCAGGTTCCATCTGCCCTCTGAGCCTTTGCAGATGCTATTTCTCCTACCTGTCCTCCCTTCTTGCTAACCACCTGCCGTGACCCATATTCAAGCCCTCTGAGTAACGATATCAGCCTTCCCTTGGCCTGCCTACAGCCACTCTGGCCCCCTCAAATAGATCTTCCTGCAAACATGCTTATCTCATTTTCCAGTTTCAATCTGATTGTTCTCGGGACAGAGTCCAAGTCCTCTGACCTACCATTTTGTGGTCTGGATGCTGCCCAGCTCCTAGTCATCTCAGCTCTCCTGATCCCAGCCTCAAATCTTAACCAAACAATCCAAGCCATTTCCCACTTCTGACCCTTGCCTACACAGTCTCCTCTGCCTGGAAATCCACCCTTGCAAGGAGAGCATGAATTGTTTTTGCCTCCCTACACTCCCTTTTCTTCTAAGTAGGTGGGAGAATCCCCTCCCAGTGCTTGCATTTAGGATCAGGCTGGGAGGACTGGTTCATTTTTCTGTTCAAGGGTGAGCTTGAGATTCAGCCTGGCAGCTTGCTTTTTTTCTATTTTAATTGGGATGCTGTGGGTGCCGCCCACATTCTCCAGTTGGCCAGTTTGCTCCCCTGCGTCTTCTTCCAGCTTCCCCCATTTATCTCACGTGCTTGGATCCTAGAGGCATCTGAGTTTGAGACATCTAGTACACGTCTCCCTTCTGCCTCTATTAGACTCTGACTCCCTCTTGAGCCCAAGGCTTTTGCCTTTCAGTTCCCTGCTCATCTTGGGTCCCCATTTCTGTCCTGATACCCAGTTCCATGAGGGTTCAGCTATCTCCCTGCAGGTTGGAGGAGGTGGTCCTCGAAAGATCTAAGATCCCTGGAGCAGGGAAGGCTGCCTAGCAGAGAGTGTCCTTGTTTCCCTGGAGGCAGGACAGGAGGGCCCTGGGGTGGAAGTGCATATCGCAGCATAGGTGTAGCCCAGTGGGATCTCTGGTCCATGTCCTGTGAGAATAGCCCCTTTAGTTCAGGACATCGGCCAAGGCACCAGCCACTTCTGCCCGGCATCTTTGCTTGATGAATCTCCACGGTGTGCTCAGAGCCTGGCCATGGCAGGCGCTCAGCACACATCTGATCCTTGAAAGATGAAGGTATTGGCCTGTCTGCAGCTTTCCCATCTGAGGTGAGCTTGATGTTTTCTTGATCTGCTCCTTTCCCATCGCTGGTCTCCAGGGTTGAAAAGGGGGCAGAGGGGTAGAACAGATCCCTCAAGACAGCCTGGGACCCCCAGGCTCCCCCTGAAGAAGGAGCCTCTGTGGGTGAGACCTGTTTTTTCTCTCCTCCTGGCAAAGGGTGGAGAAGACAGTAGATTCTAGGAGGGGAGAGACGACTCCAGAAGGAAGCACCCTGGGGACCTTCACCCCTTGGGCCCTTCATGCTCTCGTTCCTGCCAGAGGCACCCAGATGGGTCAGAGAGAGGTTCGAGGCGAGGGTAGGAATGGCCACACAAATGGGCAAGACCTCAGGGGTGCAGGGGTGCATGTGTTCTTGGGGGGCTGGATTTAGACCCTCTGCTTAGACCTCTGTGTCCTGACCTAGCACGGAATGAAGTCTGATATCTGAACACAGGCTCCCACCCATCCCTTCCTTACTCCCTAACTGACCTAGGCTCTGATCCTCTCAGAGGCTCAGCAGCTGTGCACCTCTCCCAACTAATGATATCCTAAAAGGCCTTCAGCACCCAATGGGGGTTTCATCTGGAGATGGATGGGTGGTGGAGTCTGTTGGGGGACCCCAAAAGTGAGGAGTGAGCAGGTTCTCACTTCCAACCAAAGAGATGGTAATAGTAGCCAGAGGAGAAACATGAAATACTTAGTCATCAGTACAACATGGGCATTAACCAAGTGTAATATTCCAGCTGGACATCAGACTGGGTCCACATATCCTTGAATATAAGACACCATTGATTGTAAAACACACATCATGTTGCGTTGCGTGTTCTGTCATGTCCGACTCTGCGACTGCATGGACTGTAGCCCACCAAGCTCCTCTGTCCGTGAGATTTTCCAGGTAAGAATACTGGAGTGGGTTGCCTCTTCCTTCTCCAGGGGATCTTCCCAACTGAGCGATCAAACCCATGTCTCTTGCACCTCCTGAATCTTCAGGCAGATTCTTTCATGTCTGCACCACCTGGAAGCCCAGAAACACACACACTCACTCAAAAAGAAAACTGTCAAACCAGTCCTTTCTTAGGACTTAGAATTTCTATTTTATGCTTGTTGGAAGAGTTCTTTTGGACTAATTTCCACATAGATCGTCATCATGTTGTACCTATAAGCCGCATGCACAGACTCCAAGGGCGACGTGACAACCCATGTCTGTCTGACAGGGACCATGAGATGCTATTAGTTAAAGGTGACTTCAGTGTGTGGAGGGAAAAAAAAGTGCCTCTTAGAACAGATGAATGATAGCAATTTCTAATATTTACTGAGCATTTACTCTGTGCTAATTATCACCCCCAAGAAGTCCGTAAGGTTGATTAGACCCATTTTACAGATTAGGAAACTGAAGTGAGCAGAGGTGAAGTCAGTCCTTCACGGTCCCCCAGGCAGCGCGTGGCAGAGCTGGCCTCAGCACAGTCTAAAGCCAAAGTGTCCTGTTGGCCGCTGGACTTAAACAAACCTTGAGGGTCCCATGAAACCACCTTACCCACTGCCTGGGTAGCCTCGTTGGCTTTAGGAGCGGCGGGCGTGGGGCACTGGAGTGGCCCCTTCAGCAAACAGCTTGAGGGAGAAATCGAGGGCTGGGGCCGCCTGCGTCAGCATCCCCAAAGAGATGACATCGATGTGGGGCCCACAGAACTGCGGGAGGTTGTCCAGCGTGACGCCCCCGCTGGCCTCCACACTCACACCGGGGAACTGGGCCTTCAGCGCGGCGGCCGTGGGGTGCAGCTCCTGCAGGACACGAGCCGGGGAGAGGTGAGCGCCCCCGAGCTGGCCCTTCCCTAGAAAGCCGCCCCGGCCTCACCTCAGGCCTGAAGTTGTCCAGCAAGACGAGGTCCGCTCCCGCCTCGGCCGCCTCCACAGCCTCCTGCAGGCTGCTGCACTCCACCTCCACCTTCAGGGCGAAGTCGGCCGCCCGTCGCGCCGCCCGCACCGCCTGGCAGGCCGCAGGGGTGACAGTGAGACCGGGTGGCACCTGGCCGCCCCAGGGCGAGTGAGCTGGGACTGCCACGCGAAAGGCTCCAGGGAGATAATGAGCTTGGGGTTCACGGCAACCCACTCCCATATTCCTGCCTTGAGAATCCCATGGACAGAGGAGCCTAGCAGGCTACAGACCACAGGGTGGCAAAGAGTTGGACACAACTGAGTGACTAACACTTGGGGTTCATGAGGAAATGGGGCGTGGAAATGGCTTCTTGCACATTAGCACACACACATTAGGTGAAGCCACATGAAATTACCATTTTTGTGAGGCCAAAAAAAGGCCAGATTCAGCACACTTTGGCATCTGGACTTGAGTTCAATCGACTCAGAATATTAATAAGACTCGAAGAGGCCTTCAAGAACAGTTTCACATAAAGGAAACAGGCCCAGGGAGTTCGAGTGACCTGCCCGAGGTTGTAGAGTCATCAACACTGGCTTCCAATAGTTTGTCCTTTGCCCTGGAGCATCATACCAACCAGCTGAAGAAGGCTGGAGAAGCAGTAAGTCCAACTCCTCCCTTCACAGATGGAACCTCTGAGGGGTCGAGGAGTCTCACATCCCACCCCACCCCAGGCCATCACTGTTTCACCAAGGAGTGGCTGGGGGTCCCTGGTAGCGGGAAGGACTGTGATGGGGGCTGGGGTTGGAGCAGGGCCAGGGTAGGGGCTCAGCTGGACAGATAGACACCTTTTTCACACCGCCGGCTGCCATGACATGGTTGTCCTTCACCATCACCAGCCCGCCAAGGTCGTAGCGGTGGGCGGCAGCCCCGCCCACTAGGAGCCCGTATTTCTCCACCAGCCGGAAGCCTGGGGTGGTCTTCCTCGTGCCTGCCACGTGCCCGGCCCAGCCGGCCCCCCTGGCGGTCTCTACCGCAGCAGCAGCCATGCTGGCAACTCCGCTACAGCGGGCCAGCGTGTTAAGGGCCACCCGCTCCCCCAGCAGCAGGCAGTGGGCAGGGCCCCGGACCTCGGCCACCTTGGCCACAGGCACCAGCTTTGATCCCTCAGGGAGGAACCAGGAGACCTGGCAGTTGACTTGGGCAAAGATGGCATCAAAGAAGGGCCTCCCTGCCAGCACCCCCNTTTATTAACTAGTTCCATGACCTTCAAGTCTGTTTCTGAAGATTCTTCAGGCTTCTCTTCCTGAATGGCCCCCTTTCATCTTTCTTGGGATTTTCAGTCTCCACCCTTGCCTGGAAACCAAAGCTGTTTTCCCACCGCACTGTCGCCTTGGATTTGTTCCATGATCAGAGCTGCCTTCACTAGCATGTGACAATCACACACCACTGTGTGCTCAGAGAGCCCCTGTCTTGGTGTAAGGCCCTGCCGGGAGCCAGCACAGGAGATCCCACCCATGACAAGGTCACGCGGAAGAGACCTGACAGGCAAGGTGGGTCAGGACTCGAGAGACTCCCTGGACCTGCTCGAGCATCTACCCCAAACCAAAATCTGTCTGTCTACTGTTTACTATATTATGCATTTCACCAACTCTTCTGACATTAACAGGGGGCTATCCCTGACCACCTTTGTCTGGAGAAAATCAACTTAGGGCTCTAGCTGATAAATCTCCTGGGCATGAAAGGAGTATTTCAATTCAAACCCTCTGTTAGCATTCTAGCTTCCTTGGCAGGTTTATCCAGACTCTTACAACATTGTTGAGCCAATGCTTGCTGCCAAGTTCCCATACCCCTTATCCATTATGTGCCTGGGAGTGCATATAGTTAGAATGTAGAAAAAACAAGTTGTAGCCTTGGCATTAGCAGCATTAGACTTTGAGTTAATAAGTTCTTTCTTTGCTGTAACCCACTGAACCTTTGCTCCATAAAAATGTAACTCTTTACTTTAAGGGTGAAGTAGGCTAAGAAATTTAAGAAAAAAACATTTCAAGGGAAAGTAAGTGTTCTGGTTGACCAATCTGTATCAAAAAGGGGTCATAAAATGTCAACAGGCCTCTGGGCTGGAAGATAATGTACAAAAAATAAGACCCTTGTTTATGAAACAGTATGCAGGAAGAAACCTGGTATCGATAAAAGTTAATATTGATGGAATGTTGAGATGACTCTGCATGACTCTGCATTTTTCACTTTACTCAATGTACAACTCAGGATATAAAAGCTCCCTCTAAAAGTAAAGTGACAGGCCTCCCTCCACCTAAGATTGGCCTCCCCGTGTCATTCATTCCATTGCCAACGCTGTTCATCCTGAGGGTATCCCTGGACTCCACTGAGGCTGGACCCTGACAAGGCCTTGCTATCACTATCTTGAAATTCTTAATAATTTCTGAACAATGATCCTGGGTTTTTGTTTTGCACAAGATTCCTCAAACTGTGTAGTGTGTCTCGTCCATGACACATGGCCGTGAGCCTACCTGACTCATTCCCTTGGTTTCTTTCCCCTGATTCGCTAGCCCAGCCTGAGGCCCTGTGCAGAGAGAGGTCCAACCAATGGGGATGAGGCTCAGTAGTTCTCTCCTTGACTGAATGGGTCCAACTGTACCCACAGCTAGAGGGACTCTGTGATACCAGCTGAGGTTGCCATGGATAAGCCAGGATTTGAAAGCATATTTAATAAGCTAATTTGAATGTCGATGTTGGAAGCTAGGACTGACTTAATCTTTCCTTCTCCCAGACAATATTTATTCTCACTTTTACTCTCACAAAGAGCAGGAAGAAGCAGCCAGCGATCCTCCTTCACCTGCCAATCTTGCAAAACAGGTGGCTCAGTGGTAAAGAATCCTCCTGCTAATTCAGGAGATGCAAGGGACGTTGGTTTGATCCCTGGGTTGGGAAGTTCCCCTGGAGGAGGAAATGGAAACCCATTCCAGTATCTTTGTCTGGAAAATCTCATGGGAAGGGGAGCCTGGTGGGCTATAGTCCATGGGGTCACAAAGGGTCACACTGAGCATGCACCACCAAAAGAAACTTAGTATTGTGGAGATTTAAATTGAATGTGAGTTTGGAGTTATGTGGTTATTGCATAACATTAACACTTTACTTATTTAATTGTGACTTACTATTTAATAGTAACCAGGAAAGCTGTGAGACCAGCCCAGCATTTNGGGGCAGAGGGGTAGAACAGATCCCTCAAGACAGCCTGGGACCCCCAGGCTCCCCCTGAAGAAGGAGCCTCTGTGGGTGAGACCTGTTTTTTCTCTCCTCCTGGCAAAGGGTGGAGAAGACAGTAGATTCTAGGAGGGGAGAGACGACTCCAGAAGGAAGCACCCTGGGGACCTTCACCCCTTGGGCCCTTCATGCTCTCGTTCCTGCCAGAGGCACCCAGATGGGTCAGAGAGAGGTTCGAGGCGAGGGTAGGAATGGCCACACAAATGGGCAAGACCTCAGGGGTGCAGGGGTGCATGTGTTCTTGGGGGGCTGGATTTAGACCCTCTGCTTAGACCTCTGTGTCCTGACCTAGCACGGAATGAAGTCTGATATCTGAACACAGGCTCCCACCCATCCCTTCCTTACTCCCTAACTGACCTAGGCTCTGATCCTCTCAGAGGCTCAGCAGCTGTGCACCTCTCCCAACTAATGATATCCTAAAAGGCCTTCAGCACCCAATGGGGGTTTCATCTGGAGATGGATGGGTGGTGGAGTCTGTTGGGGGACCCCAAAAGTGAGGAGTGAGCAGGTTCTCACTTCCAACCAAAGAGATGGTAATAGTAGCCAGAGGAGAAACATGAAATACTTAGTCATCAGTACAACATGGGCATTAACCAAGTGTAATATTCCAGCTGGACATCAGACTGGGTCCACATATCCTTGAATATAAGACACCATTGATTGTAAAACACACATCATGTTGCGTTGCGTGTTCTGTCATGTCCGACTCTGCGACTGCATGGACTGTAGCCCACCAAGCTCCTCTGTCCGTGAGATTTTCCAGGTAAGAATACTGGAGTGGGTTGCCTCTTCCTTCTCCAGGGGATCTTCCCAACTGAGCGATCAAACCCATGTCTCTTGCACCTCCTGAATCTTCAGGCAGATTCTTTCATGTCTGCACCACCTGGAAGCCCAGAAACACACACACTCACTCAAAAAGAAAACTGTCAAACCAGTCCTTTCTTAGGACTTAGAATTTCTATTTTATGCTTGTTGGAAGAGTTCTTTTGGACTAATTTCCACATAGATCGTCATCATGTTGTACCTATAAGCCGCATGCACAGACTCCAAGGGCGACGTGACAACCCATGTCTGTCTGACAGGGACCATGAGATGCTATTAGTTAAAGGTGACTTCAGTGTGTGGAGGGAAAAAAAAGTGCCTCTTAGAACAGATGAATGATAGCAATTTCTAATATTTACTGAGCATTTACTCTGTGCTAATTATCACCCCCAAGAAGTCCGTAAGGTTGATTAGACCCATTTTACAGATTAGGAAACTGAAGTGAGCAGAGGTGAAGTCAGTCCTTCACGGTCCCCCAGGCAGCGCGTGGCAGAGCTGGCCTCAGCACAGTCTAAAGCCAAAGTGTCCTGTTGGCCGCTGGACTTAAACAAACCTTGAGGGTCCCATGAAACCACCTTACCCACTGCCTGGGTAGCCTCGTTGGCTTTAGGAGCGGCGGGCGTGGGGCACTGGAGTGGCCCCTTCAGCAAACAGCTTGAGGGAGAAATCGAGGGCTGGGGCCGCCTGCGTCAGCATCCCCAAAGAGATGACATCGATGTGGGGCCCACAGAACTGCGGGAGGTTGTCCAGCGTGACGCCCCCGCTGGCCTCCACACTCACACCGGGGAACTGGGCCTTCAGCGCGGCGGCCGTGGGGTGCAGCTCCTGCAGGACACGAGCCGGGGAGAGGTGAGCGCCCCCGAGCTGGCCCTTCCCTAGAAAGCCGCCCCGGCCTCACCTCAGGCCTGAAGTTGTCCAGCAAGACGAGGTCCGCTCCCGCCTCGGCCGCCTCCACAGCCTCCTGCAGGCTGCTGCACTCCACCTCCACCTTCAGGGCGAAGTCGGCCGCCCGTCGCGCCGCCCGCACCGCCTGGCAGGCCGCAGGGGTGACAGTGAGACCGGGTGGCACCTGGCCGCCCCAGGGCGAGTGAGCTGGGACTGCCACGCGAAAGGCTCCAGGGAGATAATGAGCTTGGGGTTCACGGCAACCCACTCCCATATTCCTGCCTTGAGAATCCCATGGACAGAGGAGCCTAGCAGGCTACAGACCACAGGGTGGCAAAGAGTTGGACACAACTGAGTGACTAACACTTGGGGTTCATGAGGAAATGGGGCGTGGAAATGGCTTCTTGCACATTAGCACACACACATTAGGTGAAGCCACATGAAATTACCATTTTTGTGAGGCCAAAAAAAGGCCAGATTCAGCACACTTTGGCATCTGGACTTGAGTTCAATCGACTCAGAATATTAATAAGACTCGAAGAGGCCTTCAAGAACAGTTTCACATAAAGGAAACAGGCCCAGGGAGTTCGAGTGACCTGCCCGAGGTTGTAGAGTCATCAACACTGGCTTCCAATAGTTTGTCCTTTGCCCTGGAGCATCATACCAACCAGCTGAAGAAGGCTGGAGAAGCAGTAAGTCCAACTCCTCCCTTCACAGATGGAACCTCTGAGGGGTCGAGGAGTCTCACATCCCACCCCACCCCAGGCCATCACTGTTTCACCAAGGAGTGGCTGGGGGTCCCTGGTAGCGGGAAGGACTGTGATGGGGGCTGGGGTTGGAGCAGGGCCAGGGTAGGGGCTCAGCTGGACAGATAGACACCTTTTTCACACCGCCGGCTGCCATGACATGGTTGTCCTTCACCATCACCAGCCCGCCAAGGTCGTAGCGGTGGGCGGCAGCCCCGCCCACTAGGAGCCCGTATTTCTCCACCAGCCGGAAGCCTGGGGTGGTCTTCCTCGTGCCTGCCACGTGCCCGGCCCAGCCGGCCCCCCTGGCGGTCTCTACCGCAGCAGCAGCCATGCTGGCAACTCCGCTACAGCGGGCCAGCGTGTTAAGGGCCACCCGCTCCCCCAGCAGCAGGCAGTGGGCAGGGCCCCGGACCTCGGCCACCTTGGCCACAGGCACCAGCTTTGATCCCTCAGGGAGGAACCAGGAGACCTGGCAGTTGACTTGGGCAAAGATGGCATCAAAGAAGGGCCTCCCTGCCAGCACCCCCGGGGACTTGGCCCACAGCACCGCCTGCGAGGGGGCTGTCCCCGAGGCCAAGGCCACGTAGTTGAGGCCTGGGCAGTCCTCTCGAAGCCAGTTGTCTGCCAGGGCGGCCAGAGTGGCAGGAGGCAGCAGACGTGCCAGGCCTGGGAGGGAAAGAGAGAGAATGGCATTACATGTTGGCTGCCTTTCTGATAGTCGGGTCATGGTCAAAATATTTAACAGCTGGCTGAATTGGGCACTAGCCAGTCAGGGTGAAGATCTGGGGGTCCCGGGAGAGGGGCTGAGGCATTGGGTAGGCCTTGTAAGCTGAACGAGCTTGCCAGATTGACTGAATGAAAATACAAGACACCTAGTTAAATTCATGTCTTTATTTATTTTTGGCTGCACGGGGTCTTCATTGCTGTGTGCAGTCTTTCTCTATGCAACAAGGGGCGACTCTCGAGTTACAGTGTGTAGGCACCACTGTGGTGGTTTCTCTTGTTGCAGGTCATGGACTCCAGGGTGCTTGGGCTCATGTGAGATCTTCCGGGACCAGGGATTGAACCTGTGTCCCTTGCATTGGCAGGCGGATTCTTAACCACTGAACCACCGGGAAGTCCCCTAGTTAAATTTAAATTTCTGACAAATATCAAAGTTTTTTTAGTGTAAATATATTCTAGGCAATATTTAGAACATGGTTACTCTTAAAAATTATCTGTCAGTTATCTGAGATTCAACTGAGTGTCCTGTATTGTATCTGGTAAACCTAATGCTGGATCAACAGCTATTTGTCAACTATAAGAGACACGCAGCCACCTAAAATGTCATTCTGCGGCTTTTCCATCTGCCTCGCATAGAAGGATGGGTTATTTACTGGCTGAAGCTCCCAGGAGAACATGAGCTGTACGTCTTTCCGATCCCTGTCTTCTCCATAGCACCAAGAATTTTAAAGCTGGAAGTTCAGCTTTTTATAGATGTAGAGACTGAGGACCAGAAAGGAAAGGCAAGTCAACTGAGGTCACAAAGCAAACTGACAGCAGAGTGAGGCTAGCCGGGCCTCAGGGTCATGGGCATCTGTGTTTCACCTTTGCCCTCCAAAACGTGCCTTCTCTCTAGGGATGGAGTTGTATAAGGAGGAAAGAACATGGGGAGATTGTGTTTGAGCCTTTGCTTTTCGAGACAGAGCTTCAGGAGTGTGGTCGAGCCCTTTAAGCATTAAGGACAAAGTGTTCTCTGAGGTCCTTACTGCTGGTTTGCCAGGCCCCTGTGTCTGTTGAAATGAGTGGGGTGACCACAGAATGGTACAACATTGCCATCTGTTAGTCAAAAGAAGAACTACAGCCTCGTGGAGGGCGCCGTAGATGGACTTAGCTTGAAGTGGGCAGAGGTGACAACTCGATAGCCTGTAAAGGGGGTTGTTTGGTTTTGTTTCCCCTACTTTCACTCCAAGTTGAAGATTTTGTTTTTTGGACACGCCACATGTGGGGATCTTAGTCCTCCCCCTGCCCGCTGCAGGGATTGAACCCATACCCCCTGCATTGGGAGTACGGAATCTTAACCACTGGACCACCAGGAAGTCCTGCTCCAAGCTGAAGTTAAGGCCAGACAGTCTGGCTTGCTCTACTCTCAGAAGGTGCATGCCTGCGCAGTCGCTCAGTTGTGTCTGACTCTTTGTGACCCCGAGGACTGTAGCCTGCCAGATTGCTCTGTCCATGGAATTTTCCAGGCAAGAATACTGGAGTGTTGCCATCTCCAACATTGGCAGGTAGATTCTTTACCACTCAGCCATCTGTGAAGCCCAAAGCCCTTCTTTTTCAGCCTTTCTTTCCCAAAACCAAGCACCTGCCCCTCCCCACCCCAGCCACAGATCTCCATGCTTGCACCTGACCCTCCTTCCCCACGTTCTTCTCTGCAACGACCCAAGTGGCTTCCCATTCCGTCCTCAGAACCAGCTGTGCCCTGGCCAGGTGCTGGAAACAAAGGCAGTGAAAAAGACATAGTCCTGTCTCCACCATTCACGGTCCAGCCAGGCAAAAGGCCTGTGAACAAACAGCAGAGGTGGATGCAAAGGCCCCCACTCCATTCAGACCCAGGTGCTGTGATGCTTACTTTTTAAAGTGACTTTGAATTTTTGGACTGGTGAGTATCAGATAAACTGTGATGCATGTATACAACGGAATTCGACTTGGCAATGAAAAAAGAAATGAACTACTGATACACCCAACAGGCACACATCTCAAATGCATTATTCTAAGTAAAGAAGCCAGATTCAAAAAACGACACACTGGGGCTTCCCTGGTAGCCCAGGGGTTAAGAATTTGCCTTCCAATGCAGGGGACCCCGAATGCTGTGACGAAAACCCAGCGCAGCCAAAAAAAGAAAAAGTGACATGTTATTTGAGTCCATCTATGAAACTACGTTCTGGAAAAAGCAAAATGATCCAACAGAAAACAGAACAGGGGTTGCCTGAGGTGGGGGAGGGGCTGGCCACAAAGGGAGCAGCACCCAGTTCGGGGATGTGATTGATCTAGCCTAGATTTTGTCTGTGATGGTGGCTACAGTACTGATGCACTTGTCATGACTCATAGAAGTTGACACAGGAAAGGGTGAATTTTACTGTCTGTGGTTATACCTCACTAAACCTGACTTTAAAAATCAAACCGTAAAAACGGAAATTTAAGTGGATCGCTCTCCTGCTCAAAGCCTCACTTTCATTGTATTAGTGCCAGCTCTCTTGACTTCTTTCCATTTTTCATTTATTCTTTGGATAAATCCTTGCTGAGCGCTTGCTCTGTGCCAGGTACTAACTGCTGGGTGGCAGAATGGGCAGCTCTTTCTCTTAGCTTTCAGGCCTTCGCCTGTGGTACTCTAAGGTTGTTCCTGCCCCCTGAAGTCCCTTTCCTCACCCTCACCCCAGACTCTCCCTTCACTTCTCAGTCCTCTTCAGATCTTCCCTTAGACACCTCTTCCTTGGCCGAGGGCTCTCACAGAGCCCCTAAACCAAGTCACATGCTCACCCAGCTCCTGTTCATCCGTCAATGTCATCCTTTGCTGGTGTTTTCTCCCTGAGGCCAAGAGGTCCACAGAATTTTCTGCTATAGCCTAAGTGCCTGGCATGCTAACCCAAACAAGTGTGCAGGTTGCATATTGACAATTTCATATTATTTTTAAGAATTATTTATTTTTGGCTGCACTGGGTTTTCATTGCTGCAAAGGCTTTTCTCTAGTTGTGCCTAGAGGCTTCTCATTGCAGTGGGTTCTCTTGGTGCGGAGTATGAGCTCCAGGGCAGTGGGCTTTAATAGTTGTGGCCCGAGGACTTAATTGCCCCCAAGGAATGTGGAATCTTCCTGGACCAGAAGTCAAACTCGTCGTATCTTCTGCATTGGCAGATTCTTAACCACTGGACCGCCAGGGAAGTCCAATTTCACATTATTTTTATCTTTTGGTCATGCGAAAGGCATGTGGGATCTTAATTCCCCCACCAGGGATCAAACTTGCACCCCATTGGGAGCACCTAGTCTTAACCACTGGATCACCAGGTAAGTCCCCTTATATTGTTTAGTTTGAAACTAAGTGTTTGATGATACTTATCTGAGCCGAGAGGTGGCACAGTAGAAGGAATCAGAGCCCAGACTCCAGGACCACTCAGTATGGGTTCCAATACTGCTTCTATTACATTTAACTAAGTGATCCTGGGCAGGTGGCTCTACCTTTCAGGGGACCTTCTGTGTGTCCCAACTGTAATAGGAATAACACTGGTAACTCCACAGACTTGTTATGAAAATTCAGGGAGTTTATATTTCTAACATCCTCAAGAACACAAAGGAAATTCAACCTTGAATATTCACTGGAAGCACAGATGCTGAAGCTCCAATACTTTGGCCACAGGATGCGAAGAGCTGACTCACTGGAAAAGACTCTGATGGCTGGGAAAGATTGAAGGTGGGAGAAAAGGGCAAGAGCATGAGGTGGTTGGATGGCATCACTGACTCAATGGACATGAATTTGAGCAAGCTCTGGGAGATGCTGAAGGACAGGGAAGCCTGGCGTGCTGTAGTCCATGGGGTTGCAGAGTCAGACACGACTGAGTGACTGAACAACAGCAGGAACACTGGCACACAGTAGGTGTGTTTGCTGATGGGATGAGTGAAGCATTTACCCAGAGCGAAAAGGAAGAAATGACTAACCCTCCCTGAGGAAGCGGGGAGTCTTAGTGGTCTTAAAGGGTGAGTCATGTTTGCCAGGCAGGGGTGAGGGGGTGGGGACGAGGGAGGGCAAGACAAAAGAGCAGGTGCTCGAGGTTCAGAAGCAAGAAGACAAAGGAGGTGAGGGAGGGCTGTGGAGGATTCATGGCAGAAATGTCTCGAGCTTGAGGCCAGAGTAGAAAAGGGGCTAAACCAATTAGCGGAGAACTTTGAACAAATACTGGGAGCCATCATAGAATTTTATTTATTTATTTTTTTAAATTAAGCAAGCCTAAATTTTATTTGCCTGGGTCACAAGTCCACCATACAATAAAAGCAAAACTCTACCACCAAGTCAGTCCAATCCCAACTTCCCTAGAGAAGTAAGTACAATAATAAATCACAGTGCAGGTTACATCTTTTTCTAACATCATAGAATTTTAAAGGAGGGAATGGTATGATTATGACTTAGTTCTAGAAAGGTCACTTCAGCCATCAACTGGAGACGGGTTGGGAGGCAAAAGGAGGCTGAGGCAACTGGCCGGACAGAAAGTGAGGAAGCCCTGAACTGGGCAGAAACCAATGGAGGAGCTGGGGCGGGGTTGGGGCAGATGGAAGATTGTTTCTGAGGCAGAAGCCACATGGTCATGGGAATGGAGGGGCGGGGGAGGGAAGTTGAGAAAGGAGGGCCCTCCCCTTGGGCTGCACATCGAAATCTCCTGGGAGCTTTCCGGACTCTGCTGCTCAGGTCCATCCCAGATCAATCGAATCAAAATCTTTCCAGGGCGGTTCCCATGAACCCGTTTTGGAAATGCTCTCCGTGGGATTCAGATGCACAGAAAGGTTAAGAACAAGTGCTCACACAAAACCACCTGTTGTATACCTTGGTTTATATGAAACATCCAGAAAAGGCGAATGGAGAGAGACAAGACATCAGATGAGTGATTGTCTGGGGCCAAAAATTAAACATGGGATCTTACTGGGGTGATGGAAATGGTCTGGTGATGGTGGCATAACTTGGTAAATTTACCAAAAAGTTTTGAATTTTCTACTTAAATAAAAACAAGAACCAATACTCTGCCAAAAGGCAGGAATCATTTTGCAACCCTAGTAACCCGGTGGATCCAGGGACTGGATCAAAAGCCAACATCAAAAGGAAAGGCAACCAGATACTGGGCACTCTGGACAGAACACCCCCCAACCTGTGGAATATTCTTGGCAAAACAGCTGAACCAGAGTCAGATTACACTTCTAATGCAACCACCAATTCACAAGAAAACCGGAAGACAGAAGAATGTGTTAAACCATACCACTGGGATATAGCCAGCCAAACTCAGACCATAGGAAACTCTCCAGAAGATAGCCCAGTTTCTTCTCTGTGCATGTGTGCTAAGTCATTTCAGCTGGGTCTGTCTCTTTGGAGCCCTATGGGCTATAGCTCACCAGGCTTCTGTGTCCATGGGATTCTCTAGGCAAGAATACTGGTGTGGGGTACTATACCCTCACCCAGAGGATTTTCCCAACCCCAGGATCCAACCTGAGTCTCTTACAGTCTCCTGCACTGGCCAGAGTGTTCTTTACCTCTAGCACCACCCATACATTGCAAGGAAAGCCAAAGATTAAAAGAATCTAAACCCATACTAACCAGTCACAATGGATCTTATTTGGATTCTACTTCAAACAAACAAATTGAAATCAAATTTAGAACATTTATGAAACAGTTGAAAATCCGAACACTGACTGGGTATTTGGTAACATTAAGAAAATATTTTTTGAAGCAGGTTATGGTTGTGATCCAAAAAATTATATTTTAAAAACAGTTTAAGAATAACAAAATACTGAGATATTCATGTATGGAAATATTTGAGAGCTGGGTTTCCTTTAAGATAGTCTTGGAAGTTAGAAATTAAAGGGTATGGGGACTTCCCTGGCAGTCCTGTGGTTAAGACTCCATCCTTTCCCTGCAAGGGGAACAGGTTCAATCCTGATCAAGGAACTAAAGAGCCTACACGTGGAGTGGCACCGCCAAAAGAAAAGGGTGGGGCTGGATTGGCCAAAAGTTGGTGGTTGTTGAAGCTGGATGATGGGTATGTGAGAATTCATCATACTTTTCTATCTACCTTATGTACATTTGAAGTTTCTCTATAATGAAAAAGTAAAACAGATAAAAATGGAAAGGAGAGAGAGGACCTTCGCTTAGGATAAGGGGAAAGAAATTTTGGGAAAGGATGAATAGAGCAGTGATTCTCAACCTTGGCTACACAACGGAATTATCCAGAGAGCTGTGCCAAATGTATATAATGTTTTGGCCCCACCCTCAGAGATTCTAATGTAACTGGTCTGGAATGTGGTAACTTAATTCTAATTCATAACAATTGAGAGCTTCTGAACCACAGGACGAGAACCTGTGTGACTACTATACCTTGGTGAGTGCCAGATGCCTGACACTTGCTATATATGTGTGTGGTGTGCTGTGCTTAGTGCCAGGTTCCTCTGTCCGTGGGGATTCTCCAGGCAAGAATACTGGAGTAGGTTGCTATGCCCGTCTCCAGGGGATCTTCCCAACCCAGGGATCGAACCCAGGTTTCTGCATTGCAGGTGGATTCTTTATCGACTGAGCCACCAGGGAAGCCCAAGAATACTGGAGTGGGTAGCCTATCGTTTCTCCAGGGGAACTTCCTGACCCAAGAATCAAACCAAGGGCTCCTGCATTGCAGGCAGATTCTTTAACCAGCTGAGCTACCTGGGAAGCCTATATATGTATATATACACAAAGTCACAAATCCTACCTACTGCCCTTCTTCATGGTAGAGGTCACTAAGACAGAGAACCTAGGTTCAGAAATGCAAAGGGAAATTACCTAAAGAACAGAGCTAGAAAATGGGACTTTCCTGGTGGCCCACTGGTTAGGACTCTGTGCTTTCACTGCAAAGGGCCTGGTTTCAATCCCTGGTTGGGGAACCAGAGTCAGATTACATAGGGGCCTAAGATCCCATAGGCCATGCATTCCAGCAAAACAAAACAAACAACAACAACAAAAATTAGAAGAAAAGAAAAGAAAATGACCAACGTGGACCCTGGTCTTCCCTGTTCAAAGAAGGTAGTTTTAGCTTTAGAACCACACTGCCTCCTCCAGCAGGGCTTCCTGTCTGGCTCTCTTAGGCAAGATCAGCTATTGTAAATGCAGAATGTTCCTGAAAAACAAATAAATACATCTGGATTTCTTTAAGCCCCAACTCTCTTGTGCATTTTAAACAACAGAAATTCCTGTGGGGAACTTTGAAAATAAGGCTCTCCTAATTAGCTGCTGAAGCTGAAAGGAGCTGCACAAGAGAAGCAGGCTGTTTTTGCAGCTGCCTGAGCAGAAGTTGCAGCGCTGAGGAAACATCTGTAAGCCCTGTCTGTCCCGTTTTTATCCTCGCTGTTGTTCTATGTAAATAGTCTCTCAAGACACCTGGACTTCAGAGATTATAGTGTGACCCTGTGAGGTGTCACCTTGATCTCTCAAGGCAAAACTTTCTTCATTGGTTATTCCAGAATTTTTTAAAATATTGGCATCTCTGGGACTCCGCTGATAGTATAGTGTTAAGACTCTGTGCTTCCACTGCAGGGGAAGAGGATTCGAAAAACTGGCATCTCTGTTTTTGAGGGAATCTGAAGCATCTGGGTGGGGCGTGGGGGGAGTGGGGCTTCCCAGGTGGCTCTAGATGTAAAGAATCCGCCTGCCTCTTGCTGGACGGAAGAGATGAGGGTTCGATCCCTAAGTCAGGAAGATCTCCTGGAGGAGGAAATGGCAACCCACTTGAGTATTCTTGCCTCGGAAATCTCATGGAAAGAGAAGCCTGGTAGGCTACAATCTATGGGGTCACAAAGAGTCAGACATGACTGAATCGACTGAGCATGCACACACACAAAGCATCTGGGGAAATTTCCTGCATTTATTTCTTTATAAATAATGTAAAAAGATGCAGATAAACTGAAGACTCTGGCAGAATATTTGAAGATTCCTCCTCCCTCCTCCCACCACTGGCATTTTTGCTATTCTCGTCTGGATTCTGGATTGTTGACTGATTTTTTTGAAAACGTTCCTCATTCTTTTGTTTGGCTGCATCAGGTCTTAATTGCTCTGGGTCTTAATTACGGCAGCACTTGCCATCTTCTGTTGTAGTACACAGACCTCTGTTGGTGCACAGGCTCTGGAATGCTTGGCTCAGTAGTTGTGATGAACGGGCCTAGTTGCTCCAACCGATGTGGAATCTTAGTTTCCCGACCAGGGATCAAACCAGCATCCCATGCATTCCAAGGTGGATTCTTAACCACTGGACCGCCAGAGAATCCCTATTAACTGATTTTTCTGTGTTGCCCTAACTGGCCAGTGGCTTGGTACCAAGAGCGAATGAGCTAGAATCAGAGCTCCCATCCCTGCATCTTTCCTCCAATCATGTAATAAGTACTTGATCATGCTTTTGATGAACTGGCACAAAGGCAGGTTCTACAAATGAACGTAAGACAAATACCACAAGTTTCTGTTCTTAATTTGATGTGTGACTGGGTGTAACCGTGTGTAACCATATGGCTTGTGCTTGGAACAACAGTGACTTATATGAGGCTGACAAAATGTTCCAGCTAAAAGCAAGTGATGATGGTTTTCCCCAACTGACTGGAAAAAAAATTTAAATAGATGTTAGTTTTAAAGGTTTTGCATTTATAGGTTTTTCTTAAAACTCTGGTGCCTACTACCACTTGTCTATAATAGAATCTGAAGTGACATCGTGTATAATAAGAGCTAACACGTATTGTCCTTCCCTAGCCCTGTCCCAAGCATTTTCTATATATTAATACATTTAATCCTCCCAACAACACTCATTAGGTAGGTACTATTACTATCCCCCTTTACAGATAAGGAAACTGAGGCACTGAATAAGAAAGTAATTTGCCCAAAGTTCACTCAGCTCTGAAGTGTGTGAAGGCAGGCTGACCCAGAGTCCCCTCACTTATCCCACCTTATCACATAATTCACTAAATTATTTTTAATTATTATATATTTATTATATCACTATTCACAGAATTCTACAAGCCAATTCAGGGATCCAGCGTTCTGTCTCCTGGTGCAGTAGGAATAGCCTGGATGGGGGCTGGGGCGGGGTTGGTCAGAAATGCCTGATTTGAATCCCGGCTCCATCACCTACATGCTGGGTGACCGAAGGCAATTTCCTAACCTCTCTGAGAGTCAGTTTCATGAACAAAGCACAGGGTTACAATGAGGAGAAAATGGGAGGCTCATGTTAAGGGCCTGAGCCAACGTCCACTCAGCTGGTGTCTTTGAACCCAGGTGACTGACTCTGGCAGCTTTGTTCTCCCATCTACTTATTTGTTGATCCATTTGGCAAAAACCAGATGGAGACAGAGGCTGGTTAGCACCCCGGCTTCCAGATAAAAGTTTTCTTTTCCCTTTCTCTCCCTAGAGAGGCGAAATGACCTCCAAAGAGAGCCAAAGGGGATTGCCTGTCACACAAGTGGTAAAACAATCTACAGGGCTTCAGACAAGGAGAGGAGAACTGCTGTTAAGGAGAGAGCAGGAAGAGAAGGCGGGGGCTGGATGGGCAGAGGAAGGCCTGAGGCTTATGGAGCTGAAGGTACACATGGTGAGAGAGAGGGCTGAGTGGGAGGAAGGGGCCAGACTGAGCAGGCCCTGAATAACAGGAAACAGTTAGGGTCTCACTTAACAGGCAATGGCAAATCCATCAAACTTTTGATCTGAAGTCACATGATGAAAAATGCACTTTTAAGTTTCCATGTGCAAGTTGTACCTAGGATTCTTTTTTTTTCTTTAAGATTTTTAAAAATATGTATTTATTTATTTAAATAAATGCTGTGCCAGGTCTTAGTTGCAGCCTCCCCCGGCTCACCCCCACCCCCCCACCGGGATCTTTGATATTCACTGTGACAGGTGAGATCTTTTTAGTTTTGGCGTGTGGGATATTTAGCTGTGGTGTGTGGGATCTAGTTCCCTGACCAGGGATCAAACCTAGGCCTCCTACATTGGGAGCCTAGAGTCTTAGCCACTGGACCACCTGGGAAGTCTCAGGCCTAGGGTTCTTGAAAGATGTAATGTGCTTAGTCTCTCAGTTGTGTCCAGCTCTTTGCAACTGCATGGACTGTAGCCCGCCAGATTCCTCTGTCCATAGAGTTCTCCAGGCAAGAATACTGGAGAGAGTTGTCACACCCTCCTCCAGATCTTCCCAACCCAGGGATTGAACCCAGGTCTCCCACATTGCAGGCAGATTCTTTACTGTCTGAGCCACCTGGGAAGCCCTGAAAGATATAAGTTGCAAGGCTATTGCAACAGCCTAGGCAAGGAAGCAGCAAACCAAGATAAAGGGTAAAGGGAGAACCTCTGTTTACAGGGACTGCCTCCTGCATTCCACACCCCCAGACCTGGGATTTCCCCCCCTGCTCATACTTTGGCCAACAGCCTACCATCTGCTGCTTCTTCTTCTTTTAAAATTTGAAGGGAGAAGGGAGGGGGGTTCAGGATGGGGAACACGTGTATACCTGTGGCGGATTCATGTTGATGTATGGCAAAACCAATACAATATTGTAAACTAATTAACCTCCAATTAAAATAAATAAATTTCTATTAAAAAAAAAATTTGGCTGTGCCAGGTCTTGGTCACTGCATGTGCAGGATCTTTAGTTGCAGTATGCAGGATCTTGTTCCCTGACCAGGGACGGAACCAAGGTCCCCGGCATTGGGAGCACTGAGTCTTGGCCCCTGGACCACCAGGGAAGTCCCAGCCTGCCATCTGCTTTTGGCCCAACTCTGTCCTTGTCCCTCCTCTCCTCTGCGTCCCCAGCCTTAGCCTCACCCCACTGATCCAACCAGTCCATTCTGAAGGAGATCAAGCCTGGGATTTCTTTGGAAGGAATGATGCTAAAGCTGAAACTCCAGTACTTTGGCCACCTCATGCGAAGAGTGGACTCATTGGAAAAGACTCTGATGCTGGGAGGGATTGGGGGCAGGAGAAGAAGGGGATGACAGAGGATGAGATGGCTGGATGGCATCACGGACTCGACTGACATGAGTCTGAGTGAACTCCGAGAGATGGTGGTGAACAGGGAGGCCTGGCGTGCTGCAATTCATGGGGTTGCAAAGAGTAGGACACGACTGAGCGACTGAACTGAACTGAACTGAACTGATCTGACTACTCCCTCCTGGCTTAACTCCGGGTCAGTGATCCCACCACCAACCCTCGGGCCTGGTTAAACGTCAGTGTCATCACATGTGTGAAGGCCGCCACTCAGAGGAAGGCTCCCCCAGAGGGAGGCGGGACCAGAAAGACGTGGAGGTAAATCCATAGGACACAGCAGCTGTCTGGATATTGGGGTTCAAGGGAAAGGGAGCTGTCAAAGGTGACCCTGAGGTTTCCGGTCTGAGTGTGAAGCTGGCGAGACATGAACAGAAATGGAGCTGGTGGCACCAGAGGAGTTTGAGTTGACACACCAAGCACATATCCCCAAAATGGAACTGGAACCTGGGGTGGCCTCGGAGCTGGAGAGACAACTGTGAGGACCCAACACCGTCACCAGTGTAACTGCACTGAGTGATCTCTGTGCCAGGTGCCTGGCATGTATTATTTCATTTAATCCTCGCCACAACCCGAGGGTAGGCAGTTTTCACTTGACCCAATGAGGAAACCGAGGCACAGCGAGGCTAAGCATCTTGTTCAAGGTCACACAACGAGCTGGTGGCAGGGATGGGAGCTGAACCCCAGCTCTAACTCTCAGATCATTTCTCTAAAAAAATAATAATTTGTTTATTTACTTAATTTTGGTTGCGCTGGGTCTTTGCTGCTGCACACCAGCTTTCTACAGTTGCAGGGAGCAAGGGGCTATTCTTGCTTGCAGCGCACAGGCTTCTCATTGTGGGAGCACAGGCTCTAGGCCCACGGGCTTCAGTAATTGCAGCATGCAGGCTCAGTAGCTACGGGCACACAGAGTTTACGAGCCCGTGGCATGTGGGATCTTCCCGGATCAAGGATCGATCCCATGTTCCCTGCATTGGCAGGCAGATTCCTATCCACTGTACCATCAGGGAAGTCCTCTGAGATAATTTCTAAACTAAGAACTGGTCTTGACCCCTCAAGAGCTGGTTCCACGGCCAAGCCAGAGGGGCCAGGTGTGGGCCCTGAAGAAGCATCGGACCAGGAGAGGGAGGCCAGAGCTGGAGGAGAAGCCTGGGGAGAGGACTGTGAAGCTGCAGGGAGCCCTCCGTGTTCCTGTCACTCCCTGCCCCCATCCCCAACCTGAGGAGCAGGAAACTATTAATAGTATTATCATTTTGCAGATACAAGGAAATACGGCCCTGAGACCTCAAGTGACTGGCTCAAGGTCACACAGCCTATTCCTAGTGGAGCTTGGATTCGAACAGGAGGCTTTTTGACTCCAAAGCCTGGCCTGTACCATCCTGCAGCCAGCCTCCTCTGGGCATCACTCCTCACATGTGTTCGAATCCCAGGACTCACAGGACTCAGGCCCCCTCCCCCGCCCTCGCAGTGCATGGGACAGGACTTTGCCTCACTCCTCCAGAGTTGTCAGCGAGGGACAAAGTCCGGAGCTGCTCCAGACTCCCACTACCCTGCACCTTCAGCACCCCCAGAGATGTGGCCTCTTCCAGGCCATCCCCGAATTTCCCAGAGCTCAAGCCCCTTTCTTCCCTAGAGCTCAACTCGGGACCCGTGGTGGAGAGAGAAACTAGAGTGAGAAGAGGCCTTTGGAGGGCAGAAAAGAGTGCTTGGGGTCAGAGAGGCTGGAGGGAGGCAGGGGTAGGTAAGAGTAGCTGGGGACCAGCGGAGACTCGATCTTGGAGGAGGAAGGCTGGGGACGGAGGCGAGATGGGATGTGGCGGAAAAGGGGCAGAGGGTGGTGCAGGGACNCCCTCCCGGTCATCACAGAGCACTGAGCTAAGCTCCGGTGCTGCGCAGCAGCTTCCCACTAGCTCTCAGTTTTACACATGGTAGTGTATATAAGGCAATCCCAGTCTCCCAGTTCGTCCCCCCTCCCCACCCCTCTCTGATGTCCATTCTCTATGTCTCCATCTTTTTGTAAAGACTGTACAAGCCTTGTCCATATATTATTTCACTGAATCTTGACAGCAACTTAGGGGCAGGTAATATTATCCCCATTTACAGATGAGGAGACTGAGGCAAGGGGCGGTTAGGGAGATTTTCTAGGGTTACACAGGGAGGAAGTAGTAAGTAGTCTTTGGGATTTCAAACCTGTGGTCTGATTCAAAGGGAAGGACAGAGATATCAACCAACTGTTTTAAATTTGCCAGCTTGCAAGTTCAGTAATTCACACTCAGCATTTGGGCTTGGAAATCAAAGCAGCTTGCAGAGTTGGCAGAATTAGGTCAGTGGTAAAATCTGGGAAATTATGCTATAGAAACTAGGTCAAGCTAGCTTCAGCAAAGAAGGCAGGCATATTTCAAGGGCCCCAGGGTTTTTCTGGGAATCCCGTCAAGGGTGTCGGGACCTGGGGCTGGGTTGTAGTCAGGATCCAAGACTGAGAGGCCAGCAGTTCTGACCCCGACTCTACAGCCCAGGAGAGAGCTGACCTCATATGTGTCAGATGACCACCCATGGATCGGCAAAGCACACCCATCAGAGAAAGAGGCGTGACCCTCGAAAACATGTCCCTTCACTGGACCCTCACTCATCCGTCTGTTTCCTTCTTTACGTCCACAGCCCAGCTCAGTGGGATGAATGTGATTGCCTCCCGAAGTTTGGAGCCCATGCGCGGGATCGAGGTCATGGACAAGGAAGGCAATGTCATAGGTTATTCCAGAAAAGCTGGGACAAAGGTAGGGGATGCATGCCTTGGAGCTGTAAGCTGCCTGCCTTTGGGGCAAAGAATTTAATTGTCAGTGTGAGAGCTAGTAACAAATTCACATCTCCCTTCAGCCTTTTCTGATCTGTCTTTTCTCATGATGCTCAGAGAGTTTACATTTGCACTCTGATGTTTAAATGATATCTGGGTTTTCCAGAGAAACAGAACCAATAGAATATCTGACCATCTATCAGTCATCTATATAAATACATTAAGTGTGTGCTGTGCTAAATTGCTTCAGTCATGTCTGACTTTTTTGGAACCCCATGGACTGTAGCCCACCAGACTCCTCTGTCTGGGATTCTCCAGCAAGAATACTGGAGTCGGCTGCCACGCCCTCCTCTTCCAGAGGATCTTCCCGAGCCAGGGATTGAACCCACGTCTCCTCTGTCTCCTGCCTTAGCAGGCGGGTTCTTTACCACTAGCGCCACCTTCTCCAGCGGATCTTCCCAAACCAGGAATCGAACTGGGATCTCCTGCATTGCAGTCAGATTCTTTACCAGCTGAGCTACCAGAGAACCCAAATATATATCAAGATTTATTTTATTATTATTTCAGTTTTTACTATTTGGCTGTACTGGGTCTTAGTTGGCGGCATGCAGACACTCTTAGTTGCAGGTTGTAGGATCTAGTTCCTTGACCAGGGATTGACCAAGACTGGGAGCACAGAGTCTTAGCCCTTGGACCACCAGGGAAGTCCGGCCGCAGTCCAGTTTTAGAACATTTTCATCCCCCTGAAAATCTTGTCAGGTGCCCGTTCCAGTCAGTCCCCCTCCCACCCCCAGCCCCAGGGAAACACTGATCTGCTTTATGTCATCATTGTTTTACCTTTTCTAGAAGGTTCATGCAAGTGAATCACAGTATTTTTGTGACTGGCCTCTTTGACTTTTGCGGTTCATCCATCTTCTGGTGCATTGGTAGTACGTGGCTTTTTATTGCCGAGTAGTCTTCCGCTGTATGGCTGTACCACGTGTTGCTTGTCTACTTCTCAGGCGATGGATGTTTGGATTGTGTCCAATTTTTGGCTGTTGCCCCTGATGCCGCTNTAGTACGTGGCTTTTTATTGCCGAGTAGTCTTCCGCTGTATGGCTGTACCACGTGTTGCTTGTCTACTTCTCAGGCGATGGATGTTTGGATTGTGTCCAATTTTTGGCTGTTGCCCCTGATGCCGCTCTGACCACTTGTGTACAACTCTGTGTGTTGGCATTTTTCTTCAACTGAATTTTAACTGCAGGGCCTGGTGAGAAGCACGAGAGCAAATGCTTAATCCACGAGTTCTTCGGCGCCTCCCATCTCTCAGGCGCTCTGCTGGGCTCTGGAGACCCACCCTGTCACTGGTCAGCATTGCTTCTCTCCAGGGGCTGGGAGGGAGCCTCAGGCCCTGCTGGCTACCCAGTTATCTAGCCCATCTTATTGAGAGGTGCCTTGTTTGCAACTCGGCCAATTTAGGGTGAAAGAAAGGTTTGATGATCTACTTAAAAAAGCTGATCTTCTTAAGAATAAAGTGTCTGTGACCGTGCGTAAGCTTGATCATTCTTTCATCACGTCCCTGTCACCGGAAGGGTTCTTTTCTTCAGCTAAAATTTCAGAAACTGCGTAACCAGCAATATCTGATTGTAATAGGGCACCTTTGATCAGATTTCAGGAGCCTAGTCCACGCTGTTTTCCTTTGACTGTCTGTGTTGGGTACTCAGTTGCAGGCCATCACGCATCTCACAGTGTCTCCTCATGACCGGTGTCTGGTTTGGAATGTCTTCCCTTCCACACAAGACAAATGGAGAGAAGCCGGCCTTGCCCTGCTGACGCCAAAACACACCAGGCTCAGCCACCACTCTTTTCTTCTTGGAGTCGAGTGACTTTATCTTATATTCCTGAAAGGTTATTTTTAAAAGCCACCCTCCTTGCAGCCCTCTGTCCTCGTCAGGGAAGGGGGTATTTCCTGCAGGGGATCTGATGAGCTGAGCATTAGTGTCCTAGGCAGAAAACAGGCATGTGGGTCACAGCAGAGAAGCCTGGACAATGGGCTGTAGCCACAGGGTCACAAGTGCACAGAAAAGATATCAAGGGAGGGCAGAGTGGGCAGAGTGCCCGTCTATCTTGCACTGAGCATGTACCCAGGGGTTGGGTTCTGACATTCCAATGCAAGTGTCATCTATAGTCAGAGTTTCCCTTGAACATCTCCGATGTTGCCCTTGAATACACCTGATTTTGTGCATATAACCCGTACTGTCAGTGATATGTTTAAAGGTTCAATATAGAGAGTAACGTATATTATAGAAAAGATGGCAACATGGTATAGACTATACATACATGTTTATGCAAAATAAAATTTTATAACACACTGTTCATCACACAAGCAAAAGATGGGTGCATGCAAGCAGACTCATGCATGTTACATGCGGACATGATGCTATGCCAGTGCAGTCGGAGCTGGCCTTCCCCTACTGGAAGGAGTGGGATTAACTGGGAGCGGTTCAGGAGAGGAAGGTTGGTGTGCAGAGTCCTGGACTGAAAGAAAAACGCGGAGATGTCCTCAGTGGCAAATCAAGCTTTTCCAACAAAGGGACTGCCACTTGGTTCTAAGTAAGGATTTGTCTGTCTGCTGCTTCTGCTTGTACTTAATGTTTTATTTGGGGTGGCTGGTGGGAGGGATGGAGACCATTGTGGAGTCAGGAATAGGTTACTCTCATCTCTGATCACTCCAGGCACCAACTCCAGGCATCTTTTGTACATGTGCAGGTCAAGCGCTGCTTCCAGCCCTTTGCACGTGCAGAGAAGGGAGAATGGCAGCTTGCCAGTCTCTGTCATGAGTTGCAAGATCCCTGGAAATTGTCCCACTCCATGTGCTAAGCTGCTTTCTTTTCATTTCCTCTAGGCCGTTAAAGATACAGCAACATCCAGAGTTGTGCTATTTGGGACCTCTGCGTTTATCCCTGAAGTCTTCGCATACTTTTTTAAAAGGTAAGAGGTACGCTTATATCCCCGGGAAGGAACAAACATGTTGACCATCAAAATCATATAAAATCTGTCAAATACTGAACCTGATGAGCAGGATGGGAAGAAGGTGCTTTAGGAGCCTTCCTTCTAAACAGTCGTCATCACCATTAAGATGGTAGGATTGATTTAGGGCAGGTCTGGAAATCCTGATGTGCACATTCCAACAAACCTGGACTCTCCCCCAGGCTCTGTCCTCAGTTACATCTACTCCGTGGGCATGTCCCTGCACCTGCTGAGGCTCGATTCCTCATTTCTGTTGATAGAAAGATGAGTTTGGAGGATTTGCAGGCCCTGGAGAAGGGCCTGGCAACTCACCCCAGTATTCTTGCCTGGAGAATTCCAGGAACAGAAGAGCCTGGCAGGCTACAGTCCATGGGGTCACAGAGTCAGACATGACTGAGTGATCAATACTTTCGCTTTTTCACTTTTCTTTCCCAGCTCTCATGTGCTATGGATGTTGCTCAAGTCTCTTTCCCCTCTTCGTTCCAAGCGTGTGCTAAATTAGCTTAAGTGGCCCAGAATCAGTTGACTGCCATTCCTTTATTTATTCATTTTAATATTTATTCATTTGGCCATGCCAGCTCTTACCTGTGGCATGCAGGATCTTTTGGCTGTGGCTTGGGGATCTAATTCCTCAACCACAGATCGAACCCAGGCCCCCTGCATTAGGAGCTCCGCATCTTAACCACTGGACAACCAGGGAAGTCCCTGCCATGGCCTGCTAGGAGGAAAGCCTGGGGTCAGCTAGTGAGCGAGGCCCCACTTGCAGGAAGTAGCAGGAACAGGGCAGGGGGCGTGGCCTGCGGCAGCAAATCAGAACTCTTGTGCAGTACAGTCCTCTCTTCTCCTTTGTGGGTGTTTTCCCCCTCCTTTCCCTCTGTGCATGGGCTTCTTCATGTTTGACACGTGACTGTGGCCACCTCCCAGCTCGTATCCTTCAGTGTCCTTTTTTTTTTTTTTGGCCATACCCCACAGCATGTGGGACCTTAATTCCCCAACCAGGGATCAAACCCACACCCCCTGCATTGGAAGGCGGAGTATTGGAGTGGGTTGCCTTGCCCTCTACCAGGGGATCTTCCCAACCCAAGGACTGAACCCATCTCTCATGTCTAACCTGTATTGGCAGGCGGGTTCTTTAGCGCCAGCGCCACCTGGGAGGCTCCTTAATCACTAGACCACTAGGGAAGTCCTCACAGTGTCTGGATGCGAGAGAAAAACACAGCAAACCTTGGGGGGTTGGGGGCAGGGATTGTCTTCCACACAATCCTGGGAAAGGATTCTGTTGGTCCAGCGGGGGTCACCTGCCCGGTGCTGGCCCAGCCTGCTCTGTCTGGGGTGCTGAGCTAGGAAGCCTCTGCTTGGACCACACAAGGAGTGCATTTCAGGAAGCAGCAGGGTTCTGTCCAACCCTCACTTCCCATGATCGATCCAGCTGGGTGGGTGTGGGGACTTCTGCTGGGCTGGGTCCCCCCGCTCCTCTCTGGCTGACCTCAGCGTGGGGGATTCTGGGAAAGCTGGGATCTCGAGGTTCATCCTCCAAGGCCTGCACAGTGGTACCAGCTGCCTGATGGGGAGAGATGGTCTGCATTTCCAGGCAGGCCTTGGGGGTGCCTGGAAGGGACCTCGTCCCATGCCCATGACAGTATCCAAGGCAGACTGGCCGCGGTGGCCCTTCTGACTCAACCCTTTCATTTTTGCCTCTGAAAAATCTCAAGGCTCAGAAGGGGAAGGCGACTTACCAGTGGCCTTGTCAGTGGCCGAGCCCTAGCTGGACCCCAGGACCCCAGGTCTCTGACTTCCCAGGCTGGGCTTCTTGCACCTTCTTCCCACAGTCTCAGAGGTCAGGGTCAGAATGTCACAGTCCAGGGGAGGAGGGCGCAGGTCCTAGAAGCTGACCTCTCAACTTTTGAGAATTTGCAGATGTTAGACAAGGTCCTTATCCGGTCGGTGGCTGCATCCTCTTGTTGGTGTGAAGGAGATGATGACCTCATAGGGTCGGGGGATAGCAGGTGGGCAAATGCATATGAAGTGCTTGACCTGGGCCTGACGTGTAGAGAGCACTCCATCTGTGCAGCTGCTGGTATCACCTGTTGCGGGGTGATTAGGAACGGAGGCTGGGCCTGCGGCTGCTCACAAAACAACTGCCTACCATTTGAGCACAGGGCGGGCCTCTAAAAAGCCCTGAAGGGACATCCCCGGTGGCCCAGTGGGTGAGTCCAGGCTTCCCTGGCAGGTGCATGGGTTCAATCCCAGGATGGGGAACTGAGACCCCACATGCCGTGTGGTGAGACCAAAAAACTAAATAAAAATTTAAGTAAGCCATCTTTTAAATTTTTTTAAAATTAAATTAAAAAGCCCTGGTAACTTTTTCTTACAGGACCCAGTTCTTCCTGCAGAATCCGTGGTCACTGTGGACCCTGAAGCTTTCCTGTACTGTCCTCGTCATGGGATTGATGGTGCCAGTTTCCTTTAGTGTCTTCCCACAGATCGGACGGGTAAGTGTCCCCCTTCAACTTCCCCAAAAAGAAAAAATTGTCTTTTCTCATTATCAGAGTGAGATAACTCATTCTCTGAAAAAATCAGGCCAAGTTTACAGAGGAATAAAACAAAATAACATCTTTTACGCATAATCCCACCCTGCAGATGACTTGCACAGTTTTGGATTCTGTTTTTCTTAACTGTGTATCCGAAGTGTTTTTCTGGGACTTTCAAAAAAAACAAAAACAAAAACTTTGAGATAGTTTAAAGCTTCACGAGATACTATAGTGACGCCGCATCCCGTGGGACTTTCCGCAGTGATGAAAACGTTGTTTATGTGTAGACCCTCACCACAGCTGGCTGCTGAGCACTGGAAACATGGCTGATATGACTGAGGGATTGAATTTCTAACCTCGTTTCATCTTAAATGCTCACGTGCAGCCAGTAATACCTGTTCTGTGCCTGCTGAGTCATGTCCGACTCCTTGCAGCCCCGTGGACTCGAGCCCACCAGGCTTCTCTGTCTATGGGATTTCCCAGGCAAGAATATTGGAGTGGGTTGCCATTTCCTACTCCAGGGGAATCTTCCTGACCCAAGGATCAAACCTGCGTCTATCTCCTACATTGGCAGGTAGATTCTTTACCACTTGGAATCTTTACCACTAGTGCCACCTGGGAAGGCCCTGCTGCTCTATAGAGCAGGATATATTATAATCTGATGAGTCAGACTGCCTGGACTCACATTCCCAGCTCATCCATGACCCTGGTCAATCTGCTTAAACTCTCTGAGGCTTAGTTTCTATTAAAGACAGATGGAGGTCATAATACCTCTGCAAAGGCTTGTTGCTGATAGCAAGGACATTACTGATGGAGTAGATACCGATTTCCAGCACTTCTTGGCTGAAATGCTTGTTGCTGTCACCATCACCACCCCCCACCCCCAACCCCCACCAAGCAAGACTTGGCATTTGCTGGACGTTTAAAATAACTTGTTGATCCAAGGTGGGCACCAGGTGGCTGAACGGTAGTCCTGTCCTGCCTGGGGCGGCTTGCAGATAGAGTGTGGAGCTAAGCGAGGTTCTGCCAGGGCCCTGCCCAGGGTACCTCCTCAGACATTGTGTGAGCTGCAGCATTTGTTTATATTTGAAATTTTCCATAAGAAAGTTTTTAAGGGACTTTCCCGATGGTCTAGGAGTTAGGACTCTGAACTTGCAATGCAAGGGGCCCAAGCTCAGCCCTTAATCAGGGAGCTAAGATCTTGCGAGCCTCACAGTGTGTGGGATTTTAGTTCCCTGACCAGGGATTGAACCCCGGCCCTCAGCAGTAACCGCATGGAGTCCTAACCACTGAACTGCCAGTGAATTCCAGGTTGATTTTTTTTAGACATCACTGAAAAGCTTGGACTGAAACAGAGGCTTTCTGAACTTTTTTTTTTTGCTACACTACATGGCTTGCAGGATCTTTGTTCCCTGAACGGGGATTGAACCCGGGGGCCCTTGGCAGTGAAAGCTCCAAATCCTAACGTCCTAACCACTACAGCACTGGGAACTCCTGAAAAAAATTCTTTTTTAACTTCTAAGGCAAAAAACCTGAATGTGCATATTAAGCATTTAACTTTGTTTTTTCAGATACAGTGCAGTGAGCTTGAAAAGGAAATTCAGTCAGCAACCGAAGAAACAGAACTCTTCTATAACAGAGGGGTGTAGGTGTGCGTTTCAGCTGCATTTGGTTGGTTCCTGCGTGTAAACCTTCCTCTAAGGTTTCAGTTTTAAGAGCCCTGCCAGAAGTGTCCTGGAAACCCCAGAGATGTCTGTGCCGACAGGATGGCTTACGATGACACCTGCCGAGACTGGTCCTGCCTCGGGTTAAACAGGCTTGGATGGAAGAAGAGAAACGGGAGCTGTCCTGTCTGACCCACCACATGCAGTTGCTAAAGGGATGTGTGCGTGATGTAAGATTCAGTTTTCTATTTGTTTGTCAGCCTGTGAAAGGATACTGTGAAATTACCAATAAACTTGTCTAGAGTTGAGTATTTGAAAACGAAGGAGAAAGGTCCATGTGCCCAAAACACAGGCATTAAACTGCTAGCCCACCTCCAGGTACAATGGTGGGGAGTGGGTGAAGGCCTTCCACCCCCAAAGCAATGGCGTTTCCCTTCTCAGCTTACTCCTGTTTGGACAGCTGCTTAAAACCTTTGCCAGCTGCTACCCAGCTCCTTTCTCCTCCCTGGCAGATGACTCATTCTCGCCCTCCATGGTGAAAGCAAAGGCTATCGGCCTCCTGGCACGAAGCCTGCTGACCTCCGTCCACCCAGGCCCAGCCTCCCTCCTCCCTGCATGATCAGCGGTGTCCTAGGCTTGGGCCTGACCAACCCTGCCTGTTTCCTCGGGGCCTGGCTCTGCAGCCTTCACTGCCTCCTCTGGCTCCAGCCTCCCTCCTCTGCTTCTTCCCAGGAGCATTTCAACTGCATGAGTCACCTGGCTCATGAAAAAACAAACACCCCTCTGTGTAGCCAAAGTTTTTCAAAGAGTTTCTGCCCTCAGTCTTTCCACCCCACCTTCCACTGCTAAGGCTGTTGTCATCCGGGGCCCCAGTGCTGTTGACACGGCCACTGCCCGCTGGGCAGGCCTGTCATGGGGCTGGCTCTCCCCTGAGCAACAGGCCCACGTCCAGCTGTCCCCTGCACTTTGCCATCCGGACATACATGTGGGAGCATCTTTCCCTCCCAGTCTCAGGAAATGGCACTGCTGCTTACCGGCTTAGTCAGGACCACTGGCATCACCCTGTACTCCCTTCCTCCCCCCACCCCATTCAGTAGACTCAGCAGCCAACAGACAGTGTTAAGCTGCTAGAACTCAGCCCTCTGTCTGCCACCACTGTGGCTCAGTCCAACAGCATCCCCTGCTGGTACCGCTCATCAATCCATTTCTAGCCTGCTCTTCTAAACCATACCTGCTTAAAAGCCTTAAATGGCTTCCCGGGACACCAGAATCAAGTCCAAATTCCTTGCCATGGCAGGAAGAAGACTGCCACTCCCGCTCCTCACTCTGGACTGACATCCATCAGTGTCTCTGAGCCTTCCCACACACTGTTCCCTGTTCCAGGTTAACCTCTCCCTGGGCTTCAAGTCTGACTTGGACGTCAATCACTTTCCTCCAGGGAGACTTCCAGGATTCACAGGACTGAATGAGGTGCCCCTCCAGTGTGCTCCCATAGCACTCATGTCTCGCCCAGCACTTGCCACACGGCCATGCCATGGCCTGTTTGCTGACCCTATGCCCCCAGACGGTGCATCTTGAGAGTAAGAACCATTGTCGTGGGCATCAAGGAAGCCCCAGGATGCGACACACAGGGCACAGTGTAGGGTAGGCACCCTCGTTTGTGTACTGGGTGGAGGATGGTTCTCACACACCCTGGTCATCTCAGAACACACCCGTGGGGCTTCCCTGGGGGTCCAGTGGTTAAGAACCTGCCTTGCAATGCTAGGGACACCGGTTTGATCTCTGGTCTGGGAAGATCCCACAGGCTGTGAAGCAACTAAGCCTGTGCTGTTCAACTACTGAGCCTGTGCTCTCGAGCCCGGGAGCTGAAACTACTGAAGCCTGTGAGCCCTACAAGCCCAGGCGCCACAAGAAGTCACCGCAGTGAGAAGCCCTCACGCTGCAATGAAGAGGAGCCACCGCTCACCGCAGCTAGAGAAAGCCTGCGTGCAGTGATGGAGATTCACCACAGCCAAAAAAATCAATCTTAAATAAAACCCAATGCACCTGTGGCTTTCAGTTTTTCCTAGGCCACAGTGACAGTTATCTCCAAATTTGGCAAAAGGTGTTTCACCACAGCCTAAAAGGACAAAACCAGTCAAAATGACCTACCAGTCAGCTCCATGTAGCCACAAGTTTCTCCTAAACAAAATGACAAATGTGCAAAGGCTCCAAGTGAAGATTTAGCCACTGATCGATGATACAGTAGTGATGTGAGGACATCTTTTCAAAGCTGACACTTGGACCTTACAGTCAGCCCCAGGAAGGGGGCGTGGAGGAGGACCAGGTAAGGAAAGAAGGGCCAAGGCAGGGGTGGAAGGAGCCAGATGGCTTAAACATTCCTATAGGTCTTCAGATAATCCCCGGAGGGTCCGCATTTGACAAAGAGGGTTTTTTCTTTCGTTTTGTTGGAGTGGGGAGAAAGGGCACAATTTATGCCTAAAAGTGCTGAATAGCAAAATATTTCACTTTATTTTTGTATCATAAATTTGTCATTTCAACAACTTTGATCATGAGCGAATACAGTAATATATATAAAAAAATGAGGGTGAAAAAGACGTTATATTCATTTTCATAAAGTGCAGATTTAATTTTCAATTGTTTGCCCCAGTAAACATCACTTCACTTCAAATCCTCCCCTGACACCAACCAAGAAGGGGCTGTTTTAAAATTTTTTCCCTTAACAAATGTCTACCACCCAGGATAAATGAAAGATCCAATAAAGACAAGTTTTTCTGCAAACATTTTTCTGGTTAAGATTTCTGAGGACAAGAGTACTGAGTGAAAAAAATAACCTGTCATAATTACTATGAATACATATAACAAGAACGTAATTTTGACCCTTATGCTTATTTTGCAATTTTTAGGTCTCCAATTATGAAAAAGGTACCTAACTAAACGAGAAGGGATACCTTCATATGTGGCCAAATTATTTTTACTGACCTTGTTTGAAGACATTCTCTGGTTTTGGCCTTTACAAGAAGTTAATTCTCACACTCCCTCACCAATTATAGAAGGTTGCTGTTTCAGTCAGACAGACATTTATATTCAAAATGGGCTGCTTCTCTTACGCTACTACATAAGGACTGGCCTCTTTTTTCAGAAGAATATTGCTAGCAACTAGGTAATGGCTTAAATTTGCCAAATGCTTACCTCTGCAACAGTATAAATATGGATTATTAAAGTTGTCTACTCAAGTATAAAATCTAGGCAAAACCCTTGTAATATAGGCAAAATGTTCAAAGGCTGAGAAAAAAAAATTTCTTTTACAAGAAAGTGCAACTGCAGGGTCTTTTGAATGATCTTCTAGACGGTTCTGCAGAGAACTTAGTAGTTTGGCTCAGAAAGTAGAGTTCCTCATGAGGAATTAAAGTTCTTCCTAGAAGAATTCAAAGCAAAATTTCAGGCAGCTTTCTGAAAATAAATTGTTAGTTTGTGGTTACACAATGAGATAAACTGGAACTTGCAGTAATGAAGGCCTTCAGATTTGCTGCGATTTGCAGGAGAACTTGACAGAGCTGCTCTGCTCATACCCCGGGATGACGGGCTTTCATAAAGTTACATAGATAGGTGGTCACAGCACTTTGTAAACACTGAGAGTAGGCATGAAATTAATCAGATAGGAAATCACAAGTGTTTTCATGTGTGTTTCAGTGCTTTTCCAGGTTAAATTACAATGCTTTCGAATAAAACATTAAAAATATAACATTTTCATGGTTATTTCCAGTATTTTACATCGTTAATGGATAATGATGGTGCTAGGGCTTTAGATCAGTCATCAGTGATACATTCTGTCCCACCGTCAGATTTTCAGCATTTGCTCCGCGGCTGCTAGATGGTAGAGGAAGTTTTCTGTGGCTGGTGGAAATCGTCTTTGCTTTAGTGCCTCATAATTGAGCACTCGCTTTTCTCCATCATCCGAAACTTCTGAAAATGGAGCCAGGTTGGTGAAGATTTCTTTTGTTTTTAGGGAGATATCCTTTAATAGAATAGGAAAATATACAATACGCTAGTGTCCAAAAATTTGAATAGCTCTCCAGAAATTTTCCTGCTATTTTTTAAGTTTATCAGACTAATTTTATTTGTAAATTATAAAAAATGCAACAAATTTAAAACAACAAAAAATAAATGTCACGGCTAACTTTGCGCAGCAGCAGTGGTGGGAGTGGGGGGAATATTTTAACCTTTTTTTTTTTTTAATGCACAACTCAGTGGCATTTTAAGTACTTTCATCATGTTGTGCAGCCATCACCACTACCCGTTCCCAGAACTTTTCCATCATTCTAAACCAAAACTCTACACATTAAACAATTGTATATACTAAAACTTCTGTTGGAGCATTTGTTCTTCCTTCTGAGTCATAAGATATGAATGTGAAAGACTTCCATTTCTAAAAATCGAATGTATTCTCAAAAATTAAGATTACCTCATGAAAATCACTAAAAAGTTGTGTGTTAGGCTCTGAGAGTAACTCATAAAGGGGAGTTTTAGTATTTGNGGGGTACTTTGAGGCTGAGTTGAAGAACGACGCTCAGTCACACATGCAGTCTTTCTCTCACGCCAGGCCACAGACAAATTTTCCATCCCCACCCGTCTGAGCAAAGACAAGGGCACCTATGCTCTCAGCACCTCCTCAGGGTGGCACCTCTCCAGCCTCCGCAGCCCTTCCTGCCCCTCCCTCACACTGTCTGTACTGCTCCCCACTGTTCTTCACAACGTCACCAAGTCCTCGCCTCCTGCACACAAACCGCACGCATGAGTGGACCCACGCAGACGCCAAGACTTCTAAGAACTACACCTGCCCAGAAACTTCTCACCTCTGCTCTTGGGAGGAGAAACAACCGAAGCCTCTGGCCGCCTCCGTCCAGAGGTGGGGGGAGTGTGGCAGCTGGGACCAGGGGCCTGGGGCTGTCACAGATACACTGAAAGCACCCTGAGGTGACACCACCCAGCTCGTGCTCTGGGCTGGCTTGGCACAGACCACTGGCACCCAGAGTTACAGGCAGTTCATGGTCTAATCCGGTACAAATGTCCTAATCCATGGGGCCAAATGTACTTTCCAGAGTAATCCTGAAGTGGGAGCTTGCTGGGTTGCCAATTCCCTCTTCCCAGACTCTGATATCTGTGGGGAATCAGCTGAGAAATCATCAATCCAGGAAGTTTGGCATTTCCAGAGACTCGGCGTCTAGTTTCAAGGACCAAAATGTAGAGAAAATGTGATGGGGAGAAGTAGGTGTTGATGAGGAAGTTTCACTCGTTCGATCTGCAAGTGTTCAGTGGGTGTAGGCCCTGTTCTAGGTGCTGGGGGTGGATGCTGGATGCAGATGCTGGCTAGGAGAGACAGGGTTAAGAAGCTGAATGAAGATTGAGGGTGAAGATGCTGTGTTAAAGTCCAACGAGTGCTGGGTGAAAATGCTGGGTGACGGAGGAGGGGTTTGGATATCCACCTTTTGGTGATGATGGGAGGGAAGGTGATAAAAGCGAGAATGGTTCTGAACTCCAGCCTTGAGATTCTCGAGCATTAAGGAGTCTTCACCTCTCTCACTTCTGGCCCATTAGAAGTAGGGGCCTCTGCACCCTCATCCTCGTTGCACACCAGCGGCTCCTCTTCCCCCTTTAAGCTGGAGGCTGCCCCTGCCTTTAGCTCCTCCAGCGCCATGGAGCCCTGGCGAGACTTCCGTCTACCAAAGAAAGTGGTGAGTATGGGTCGCTGGCCAGACTCCTCCCTGTGGGGGCCATCAGAGTCATTGTTCCCCCCAGACGCTCCCTCTGTCGCTGTCGTGGCCTCCTCATCAGACACCCGGGCGAGCCCAGCCCAGGCATTTACCACCCCGTTGCGCTTTCCACCGCTGCTCAGTGTCAGGACTCCTGTCTTCTGCTTCTGCCGCCGGAGCCACAACAGGATTGACGCCACGAGGACAATGACCACCAGCAGGGCCACAAGCACAGCCACCAGCAGGGTGCTGTTTGTCCCCTGAGCTGGAATTAGTTTGTCCCTCCTGCTTACGTTTGTGGAGGTATCTGGGCTGGATGTTGGTACTCCATGGCTAGTGGAGCCACTGGTCCCCATGGGAGTCTTGAGAGAGGTAGCTGGCATGGTGACCAGGAGTCCACTGGTCCCCCTGGAGGTCTTAGGAGAGCTAGTTTTCACGACGACAGGGGATCCACTGGTCATACTGATGGTCTTCAGAGAGCTAGTTGCCATGGTGACAAGGGGTTCCCTGGTCCCACTGGAGGTCTCCAGAGAGCTTGTTGCCATGGTGACAGGAGGTCTACTGGTCCCACCAGAGATCTCCAGAGAGCTAGTTGCCATAGTTAATAGGACTTTGCTGGTCCCATTGGAGGTCTCCAGAGGGCTAGTTGCCATGGTGACAGGGGTTCCACTGGTCCCATTGGAGGTATCCAGAGGGCTAGTTGCCATGGTTTCACCAGTCATATTAGGGAATCCTGTAGGTTTCATTACTGAGACACCAGGTGTGCTGGGGACATCAGGGATTTTCATGGGCATTGTTGACTTCTCGGTTGAATCTTCCTGGGAGATTGTTGACTCTTCCTGGGAGATTGTTGACTCAGATACAGGACTGCCCCTGCTGGCAGCAGGGAAAGTTTCAAGAGAGGACACCAAAGTGGCTATATAGGAAGGCGGGAAGGTCTGGTGCTCAGGGTTATCACTCATCTTAGAGACCTTGTTTGTTGTAAGATTGGTTGTCACTGAGTTGAATGTTAAGGTCCCAGAGACCGAAGAAGAAAGAGAGTCTGTTGTGGGTTTAGATATTCCCAAAGGAGAGCTGCTTAAAGACACTTCAGTCAGGTTTTCCGCCCTCATGCTCCCGAAGAGGAGGAGGAGCAGGATCATTTCGAAAGCAACGGGCATGAGCAGGAGTTGAGACCTGAGGGTGGGGAAGTTGGAGAAGTAGAGTACATAAGGATCTGCGGGTAGGGGGAGGACCGAGCCAGGCCCTCCCCTCCTGCCCACTTCCCTGCCAACTGCCGGTTCAACGGCTTTTTCCACCCCTGCTTTCACTAGTGTCAGAAATAACCAGATACTGGCAGCACCCCCATCAACTCTATCCCATAGGACCCCTTGGTGCGCTCTAGCCATTGCAACCCCATCCCGCCCTGCCCTGACTGCATGCAGCTCCGATGCTCATCCTTTTTACCCATTATCTGGCAAGGTCTTCTCAAGCCAGAGGTACATTCCCAGGTCCACTGAGGCCCCTGCCCCACCACGTCCCACCGCTTACCAGCTCACTTGAAAAGGGCACAGGGCTTCGACCAGGCTGCTCCAACTCCTCCTGAAGCTGGGGCAAGACTGGCGGTCAGGGGCCCCAAGGGGAAAGGAAGTGGCCCTGGCTCCACCCACCCCGGCATCCTGCTCCACCCACCCCGCTCCTACATTGTCCTGTGATGAGAGAGGCATCACTTACTGTTTGAGGGTCCCAGGTGATGACAGGGGCTCTGGGGTCTCAGCTGCAGCAGGCGGGGATGGTGGGCGGGTTCTGGAATGGTGATTCCTGGATCTTCACTGGAAAATGGGATGGCAAGCTGGTGACTCTGGAACAGGTATAGGGTTCAGAGTAGAGCTGGTGGAGATGGGTGCTTGAAAACCAAGGGGTGTGGAGGACGAGATGGGAGGGGAAGGTGGTTTCCTTTGCCTTTGTGGTCCCCAGGCTGTTAGGTGCCCCGCCAAGGCTTAGCATTTCTTCTGCCCCAGGAGCTCCCAGGAAATACCAAGACAAGAGGAAGCCTCTGACTCTGGCTGGGGGCAGTGAGAGCCTTTGCAGGTTGCGTGAAATTCCTGGTGGGCTCTGGACTTCTCAAGAAGCTGGGGGTGGTCACCGCAACAGCCCCAGGCATGGACTGCCTGACTAAATCAAAGTGGTTATTAAGCACTGAATATGCTATGATCTTATTTTTTTAATTTTTAAAACTTTGTATTTATTTAATCACTGTTATCTGTGCTGGGTCTTCGTTGCTGCACAGGCTTTTGTCTAGTTGCAGCGAGTGGGGGCTACTTTCCAGGGGGTGGTACTTGAGCTTCTCACTACGGTGGCTTCTCTTGTTTTGGAGCATGGGTCCTAGGGCACGCGGGCTTTAGAGTTGCTGCATGTGGGCTCAGTAGCTACATCTCCGCGGCTCTAGAGCACAGGCTCAATAGTAGTGGTGTATGGGCTTTAGTTGTTCCACAGCATGTGGGATCTTCCCAGATCAGGGATTGAACCTGTGCCTCCTGCATTGGCAAGTGGATTCTTTACCACTGAGCCACCAGGAAAGCCCTTTCCTTTTTTCATTTTAATTGGAGGATAATCGCTTTACAATGTCACGTTGCATTCTGCTATACCACAACATGAATCAGTTATAAGTATACACATATCCCCTCACTCTTGAGCCCCATCCCATTATGCTCTGATCTTATTTTTGCAGAAGACTAATAAAAATGTGGGAATCTATATGGAAGACACTGAAAAGATATCTACAGAGGGATTAACAAATTTGGGGTAGGAATGAGCAGATTTCTCTATTTTCTTCTTTGGGTGGTTGCTGTTTTCTCACTTTCCTTTAATTTGTAAGCTTTGACTTTTGGTATATATATATGATTTTTTTTCTTTTTTTTTTGCCTTTATATTTTAAAAAATCAAAACTGATATTTATATTGTGCTCAATCACTCAGTCATGTCCAACTCTTTATGACCACATGGACTGTAGCCGGAGAGGCTCATCCATCCATAGGATTTCCCAGGCAAGAATACTGGAGTAGGTTGCCATCTCCTCCTCCAGGGATTTTTAGGTTGTACAAGTACTAATACATGTACATGACATGTGACCGAAACAGGCCAATATCAGGGCCTGGGATTGTACCTAACTCACAAGCTAACGAATTAGTCTGACAAAGACATGAGACTCCTGAGTCAGAGACACAGAAACCCACCACTCATCACTCAGCAAACAGCAGATGCGCTGCGTCTGCTTAAGTTCCGTTTACCCCCCTGATTTGCACAGGGTTAAACACGGAGAGGCTTGCCCCACAGCTGAGGAACTCTGAGCTTGGAGAATTTCCTTCTTTTTGAGTAGGTGGTAAGCAAACTTGCCCTTTGTCCTGAAGGGAGACATTACTTCATCCCTCAGCGTTACTCACTGTCAACACAGCCTTGAGAAACTGCCTGGATGTAGAACGGCCAGGATCATGCATTGTTGGCATATCAGCAAGAGTGTGGGCTTAACAGGTGGCTCAGTGATAAAAGAATGTACCTGCCAATACAGATGAGGGTTTGATCCCTGGGTCAGGAAGATCCCCTGGAGAAGGAAATGGCAACCCCCTCCAGTATTTTTGCCTGGAGAATTCCATGGGCAGAAGAGCCTGGTGGGCTACAGGCCATAGGGTCACAAAGAGGTGGACACAACTTAGAGATTGAGCATGCACGGACGTATGCACACATAGCAAGAGTGTGCAAGTATGCTCTGGGCTGCAGGGGATTGCCTCTTCCACCAGGCTCCTTGGAAAATGGCTGATCCCAGGGCTGGAGCCTGGAAAGTATAAGATGAACCCAAAGAACTATCTTGTTCCCTGATTTCAAGCTATATCTCATGCTACAGTAATCAAAACAGTACGGCACTGGCATAAAAACAGACACATAGATCAATGAAACAGAATAGAGAGCCCAGAAACAAACGCACACTTAATTGATTAATTAATCTGTCAATTAACCTATGACAAATGAGTCAAGAATATGCTCTAGGGAAAAGACAGCCTCCTCATTAAATGGTGTTGGGAAAACTATACTACTTACAAAAGAAACAAACTGGACTACTTTCTCACACCATATGCAAAAGCAAATTCGAAATAATTTAAAGACTTGAATGTAAGACTTGAAACCATAAAACTCCTAGAAGAAAATATAGATGATAATCTCCTTGACATTGGTGTTGACAATGACTTTTTAGATTTGACATTAAAAGCAAAAATAAATGGGACTACATCAAACTAGAAAGCTCCTCCACAAAGGAAACCATCAACAAAATGAAAAGACAACCTACAGAACAGGAGAAAATATTTGCAAATCATGCATCTGATAAGGAGTTAATATCCAAAATACATAAGGAACTCATGGAACTCAATAACAACAACAACAAAAATCTGATTTAAAAATGGGCAGAGGAAAAAGAAAAATCAAAAAGAATAGAAATGGGCACAGGACTCAAATAGGCATTTTTTCAAAGAAGACAGACAGGCGGCCAACAGATACATGAAAAGATGTTCAACATCACTAACCATCAAGAAAATGCAAATCAAAACCGCAATGAGATGATCACCTCGCACCTGTCAGAATGACTGCTATCAAAAAGACAAGAGGGACCTTGGCAGTCCAGTGGTTAAGACTCCCAGTTCCCATTGCAGGGGGCACGGGTTCAACCCCTGGTGAGGGAACTAAGATACCACAGGGCACAACTAAGTATTTGTACATTGTAACTAAAAATAATTCCGCTTGCCACAGCCAAGACCTGGTGTGGCCAAATAAGTAGATATTAAAAATACTGATAATAAAGACAAAAAAGACCAATTTACAACGAACATAATAATAATGGATTCAGATAAGAATGAATGTTTAAAACCATTGGGTGAAATTGGAGCAGGGAGGTGTGGCATGCACATAGGGTATTTTTATAGTGTTAAAGCTATGTATTTATAGTCCACAAGCTATGTATTCATTCAGGGAAAGTAGCAACTTTACAGTGGAGAAAACTAACAGACCCTATCTTACCAGAGCAATCAAAGTTCACATCACCACTGATGGGACAAACCCAACAAGAGACTCCAGATATGATGCACTGAGAAGGATCACTTCTGTCCTAGCAAACAAATGCAAAACCTGAATCTAATCACTGAGAAATATCAGGCAGATCTAAATTGAAGGGCACTTTACAAAAGCAGCTGGCCCTTACTCTTCAAAAATGTCAGTGGCAGGAAGAACAAAGAAAGCCTGAGACACTCTTTCAGAACTTAAAAGAGTAGAGACTTGAGGACTAAATGCAATATGGGATCGTCAACAGGAAAAAAAAGATGCTGTAAAGGACACCGACAGATAACTGGCAAAATTTGATTAGACTGTAGAATAGATAATAATATTGTTGAGTTAACATTAATTCCTTGACTTTGATAAGCATATTATGGCTATATTCCTAGTTTGAAGGAAATAACACGTTTAAAGAATGTAGGAGTCATGGTGCATAATCCAGTGAGTTCCTCTTCAATAGTTTTACACACCCAATAATAACAATAGAAAATTTAAAAATTTGGAAGATAAAAATAAAGCACATATGGAAAAATAAAATGAAGTGAGGGGGCTTCCAGGTTGATGGAACATGCAGAGATGGGGCGATATGGGGGCGGGGCTTGGAAGCTCCACCCCCTTTCCCCCAGACCTTGCCCTTTTCCTCTCTTTCACCTCACTGTTCCTGCATTATAAACTATGGTTTTTCCAGTAGTCATGCATGGATGTGAGAGTTGGACTGTGAAGAAGGCTGAGCGCCAAAGAATTGATGCTTTTGAACTGTAGCATTGGAGAAGATTCTTGAGAGTCCCTTGGACTGCAAGGAGATCCAACCAGTCCATTCTGAAGGAGATCAGCCCTGGGATTTCTTTGGAAGGAGTGATGCTGAAGCTGAAACTCCAGTACTTTGGCCACCTCATGCGAGGAGTTGACTCATTGGAAAAGACTCTGATGCTGGGAGGGATTGGGGGCAGGAGGAGAAGGGGACGACCGAGGATGAGATGGCTGGATGGCATCACTGACTCGATGGACGTGAGTCTGAGTGAACTCCGGGAGTTGGTGATGGACAGGGAGGCCTGGCGTGCTGCGATTCAGGGGTCGCAAAGAGTTGGACACGACTGAGCGACTGAACTGAGCTAAACTAATAACAAACCGATTATCGAATATATCTTAACATTTTCCTGAGCCACCATTTCCCTCTATATATTCAGCACCTGGCCTGATATTTGAGAAGAACTTGACTTCAAAATGAGAAAGCAGAAATGCGTATCTTGCAAATCTCTTCGCAGGTGCCCATAAAAGAAGAGGAAAAAAAAGAAAAAAAGGTTTCTAGTTAGTGGTCATTACCAAAAAGGTGAATGGCGTCATTATGTTTCCCCTAAGTCAGGAAGAAAGAGGACTCAGAGCTTCTGAGTTTTTAAGATATATCCAGATACCATACTTAAAATGTAATTCCATCTTTCTTCTATTCTTTTCTTCTATTCTATTCTTTGTCATTTAGTCACTGAGTTGTGTCTGACTCTTTGCCACCTCATGGACTGTAGCCCACAAGGTTCCTCTGTCCATGGGATTTCACAGGTAAGAATACTGGAGTGGGTTGTCATTTTCTTCTCTAGGATATCTTCCTGAATCAGGGATCGAACCTGCTTCTCCTGAATTGCAGGCAAATTCTTTACCTCTGAGCCACCAGGGAAGCCCATTACATGCTCAGGCATCTAATAAAAGGACTTTTTAAAGTGGTGAAGACATGAAAGATCTGCAGGTGTTCACTATAGTATTCTTGGGACTTTTCTTACCTGAAAAATTTTGAAATAAAAGAACATACTGGAAATTCCTTGGCGGTCAAGACTCTAGGCTTTCACTGCCAAGGACACAGGTTTGATCTCTGGTCAGAGAACTAAGATGCTGCAAGCCCTGTGGCATGCGTTCCCCAACGCACACACGCACAAACGATAAAATAGAAAGACCTAGAATCTGGTTACTCTTCCCCCACCTTCACTGTTGTCTCCCTGCTCTCAGCCTTGTCTTTCATCACCTCCTTTGGGCTCTTAGCCAAGGAGCAGCCAGAGGGACCCGGGTCAAACGTCTGATTTCACCCGTCCCCCGCTCTAAACTCTGAGACAGCCACCCACAGCCAAAGCCCGAGTCCTCAAAGTGGACATGGCCACGCCAGTCTGACCCTCCCTCCCTTCCTGTCCTCATTCCCTCTGCTCCTGCCACCAGGCCTCCAAGCTGTCCCTGGAGAATCTGAGCCTGGAGGCTTTTGTGCCATTTGTGAACCTGCCTCGAAGGCTCTTCCCCGTTATCTAAATGGGTCAAGTGTCACCTTCTTAGTCTGTCTCTGCCTGGCTACTGTACTGTATTATGCAGGGGGAGGGGGCTAAAACTGTTCTCCCCTCACCCCAGCCTGCATGCCCCACCCCCTACCACTGTTTTCTATGGCACTTTTTATTTACTTTTTTTTTTTAATATTTATTTAGTTTTGGTTTCGCTGGGTCTTTGTTGATGCACATGGGCTTTCTCTAGTTTTGGCGAACAGGGGCTACTCTCTAGCTGTGGTTGGCAAGCTTCTCATTGCAGTGACTTCTCTTGTTTCAAAGCACAGACTCTAGGGCACGCTGGCTTTACTAACTGTGGCTTGTGGGCTCAGTACTTGCAGCTCCTGGGCTCCAGAGTGCTGGCTCATGAGTTGTGGTGCATGGGCTCAGTTGCGCACGGCCTGTGGGATTTTCCTGAACCAGGGATCAAACTGGTGTTCCTTGCATTGCAAGGGGGATTCTTAACCACTGGATCACTAGGTAACCCTCGTTGACTTGCTTGGTAAACAGTAGGTGCTCCGTGATGTTTACTGGCTGACAAGGAGTTCTCTGGCTGAGAAAAGGAAGAAGACATGGGGTGAAGACTTGTACCACTAAAGCAAGGACGCCTGAAAGGGACCAGACAAGGGTGGAGCTGCAAGAACTGGGTGTGCCTGTAATTGTGAAGGCTGCACCCAGCCCACAGACCTCCAGAAAGTCCCGTGAGGTCATCAGAGGTCTGCTGGTGCTAGNAGGGGGAGGGAGAGGGATGGGGGAAGGAAGAAGAAAAGGGAAAAGCACAGAGGCAAGGCTGGGAAATTAGGGGGGAAAGAGTGACCATCACAACTCTCAGAAAGGTGATCTAAAATGATTTTGCATATCTTCCTTTGATTTTCTAAATAGGTGTGGGTGCCCAACAGCTGAACCAGAGTCCTCAGTCTATGTCTGTTCGGGAGGGAGAGGGCGTCTCCATGAACTGCAATTCCTCAAGCACATTAAACCTCTTGCAGTGGTACAAGCAGGATGCTAGAGAAGGCCTGATCTTACTAATAAAATTACTGAAGGGTGGTGAGTTGGCCAGAAATGGGAAACTGACTGCTCAGTTTGGAGGAACAAGAAAGGACAGCTTACTGAACATTTCAGCCTCTGAACCTAAAGATGCAGGCACCTACTTCTGTGCTGGCAGCACAGTGCTCCCCAAGCAACCACAGCCTGCACTCAAACTGGCAATGGGCACACCATTCACCATGCTTTCCCAGTTCCTGCTCTCTTAACATGAGATGCAACTGTGTGCATGACCCCTGGCCCCTGCCCCCTGCCCTTCTGCTCCTGCAAACTCAGGTAGTCAAGGCTTTACCTTTCAAAGATTGTGCTCTGCTTAATGAACACAACTCCTTTCTAATGTATAGAGTAAGTTTGCTTAATTATTTTGTCAGGACATAAAGAGAAAGGATCTGTATACAATCACAATTGAATATTTAGCATATTTCTCTTAAAAATGGATAGATATTATGTAATGAGTTGTAAATAAGCCACAGAGATCTAATGTACAGTATAATGAATTTAGACAATAGTAGTGTACTATAATTGTATAGATATTGCTTCCTTGCCAATCATATTATAATCCTATATAAGTGTATCAAATTAACACACTGTATACCTTAAATTCACATGCTGTTACACATCAAATTTATTCAATTAAACACAAATAAATAAAATATAAAATAAAACAAAAGGATAGCCATGAGTGAAATAGAGTTGAGAGACCAGGAATAAANAAAAATAAAATGAAGTGAGGGGGCTTCCAGGTTGATGGAACATGCAGAGATGGGGCGATATGGGGGCGGGGCTTGGAAGCTCCACCCCCTTTCCCCCAGACCTTGCCCTTTTCCTCTCTTTCACCTCACTGTTCCTGCATTATAAACTATGGTTTTTCCAGTAGTCATGCATGGATGTGAGAGTTGGACTGTGAAGAAGGCTGAGCGCCAAAGAATTGATGCTTTTGAACTGTAGCATTGGAGAAGATTCTTGAGAGTCCCTTGGACTGCAAGGAGATCCAACCAGTCCATTCTGAAGGAGATCAGCCCTGGGATTTCTTTGGAAGGAGTGATGCTGAAGCTGAAACTCCAGTACTTTGGCCACCTCATGCGAGGAGTTGACTCATTGGAAAAGACTCTGATGCTGGGAGGGATTGGGGGCAGGAGGAGAAGGGGACGACCGAGGATGAGATGGCTGGATGGCATCACTGACTCGATGGACGTGAGTCTGAGTGAACTCCGGGAGTTGGTGATGGACAGGGAGGCCTGGCGTGCTGCGATTCAGGGGTCGCAAAGAGTTGGACACGACTGAGCGACTGAACTGAGCTAAACTAATAACAAACCGATTATCGAATATATCTTAACATTTTCCTGAGCCACCATTTCCCTCTATATATTCAGCACCTGGCCTGATATTTGAGAAGAACTTGACTTCAAAATGAGAAAGCAGAAATGCGTATCTTGCAAATCTCTTCGCAGGTGCCCATAAAAGAAGAGGAAAAAAAAGAAAAAAAGGTTTCTAGTTAGTGGTCATTACCAAAAAGGTGAATGGCGTCATTATGTTTCCCCTAAGTCAGGAAGAAAGAGGACTCAGAGCTTCTGAGTTTTTAAGATATATCCAGATACCATACTTAAAATGTAATTCCATCTTTCTTCTATTCTTTTCTTCTATTCTATTCTTTGTCATTTAGTCACTGAGTTGTGTCTGACTCTTTGCCACCTCATGGACTGTAGCCCACAAGGTTCCTCTGTCCATGGGATTTCACAGGTAAGAATACTGGAGTGGGTTGTCATTTTCTTCTCTAGGATATCTTCCTGAATCAGGGATCGAACCTGCTTCTCCTGAATTGCAGGCAAATTCTTTACCTCTGAGCCACCAGGGAAGCCCATTACATGCTCAGGCATCTAATAAAAGGACTTTTTAAAGTGGTGAAGACATGAAAGATCTGCAGGTGTTCACTATAGTATTCTTGGGACTTTTCTTACCTGAAAAATTTTGAAATAAAAGAACATACTGGAAATTCCTTGGCGGTCAAGACTCTAGGCTTTCACTGCCAAGGACACAGGTTTGATCTCTGGTCAGAGAACTAAGATGCTGCAAGCCCTGTGGCATGCGTTCCCCAACGCACACACGCACAAACGATAAAATAGAAAGACCTAGAATCTGGTTACTCTTCCCCCACCTTCACTGTTGTCTCCCTGCTCTCAGCCTTGTCTTTCATCACCTCCTTTGGGCTCTTAGCCAAGGAGCAGCCAGAGGGACCCGGGTCAAACGTCTGATTTCACCCGTCCCCCGCTCTAAACTCTGAGACAGCCACCCACAGCCAAAGCCCGAGTCCTCAAAGTGGACATGGCCACGCCAGTCTGACCCTCCCTCCCTTCCTGTCCTCATTCCCTCTGCTCCTGCCACCAGGCCTCCAAGCTGTCCCTGGAGAATCTGAGCCTGGAGGCTTTTGTGCCATTTGTGAACCTGCCTCGAAGGCTCTTCCCCGTTATCTAAATGGGTCAAGTGTCACCTTCTTAGTCTGTCTCTGCCTGGCTACTGTACTGTATTATGCAGGGGGAGGGGGCTAAAACTGTTCTCCCCTCACCCCAGCCTGCATGCCCCACCCCCTACCACTGTTTTCTATGGCACTTTTTATTTACTTTTTTTTTTTAATATTTATTTAGTTTTGGTTTCGCTGGGTCTTTGTTGATGCACATGGGCTTTCTCTAGTTTTGGCGAACAGGGGCTACTCTCTAGCTGTGGTTGGCAAGCTTCTCATTGCAGTGACTTCTCTTGTTTCAAAGCACAGACTCTAGGGCACGCTGGCTTTACTAACTGTGGCTTGTGGGCTCAGTACTTGCAGCTCCTGGGCTCCAGAGTGCTGGCTCATGAGTTGTGGTGCATGGGCTCAGTTGCGCACGGCCTGTGGGATTTTCCTGAACCAGGGATCAAACTGGTGTTCCTTGCATTGCAAGGGGGATTCTTAACCACTGGATCACTAGGTAACCCTCGTTGACTTGCTTGGTAAACAGTAGGTGCTCCGTGATGTTTACTGGCTGACAAGGAGTTCTCTGGCTGAGAAAAGGAAGAAGACATGGGGTGAAGACTTGTACCACTAAAGCAAGGACGCCTGAAAGGGACCAGACAAGGGTGGAGCTGCAAGAACTGGGTGTGCCTGTAATTGTGAAGGCTGCACCCAGCCCACAGACCTCCAGAAAGTCCCGTGAGGTCATCAGAGGTCTGCTGGTGCTAGAGTGGGGCAAGTGACTTGTGTTCTATGAAGATAATATTTCTGCCCTCCCCAGGGTTTGGGGCTTTCAGCTCTGATCTCCTGCAGGTGTCTGAGGGGCTGTTTCCAGGCAGACATCCAAGCAGACGGGAGCCTGCTCCTCCCTGCCCCTAAGCCTGAGGCCAAGGAAGCCTCAGATGAGGGATTGCGGGCACCTGAGCTGTGTCACTTACTGTCCGCCTGGCCTGGGGTCAGTTGTGTCATCTCTCTGTCTCAGTTTCTTCATCTATAAATAGGGACAATAATACTATATTGGGGGGCCTTCCCTGGCAATCCAGTGGTTAAGACTCCATGCTTCAGAGACTTCCCTGGTGGTCCAGTGGTTAAGAACCTGCCTCGCAATGCAAGGGACATGAGTTTGATCCCTGGTCAGGGAGCTAAGATTCCCTCATGCTGTGTGGCACGGCCAATATATACATATACTATTTTTCAAAGTTGATAGGAGGAATAAATTAGATAGTGTAGGGGCAGTCCCTTAGTAAGAGCCTAGTAAACAATAACTGATGCGTATGAGCTGTGTTGTGATGTCCCATCTAATCCTCCGAAGCCTGGGCCTTTTCCTTCCATCCACAGCCCTCTCCAGGAACAGGGCTGACAACTCAGGCAGCCCTTCCCTCTCTGCTATCCGCCCCCTCCCAGGGACTTTCTATCTGGTCAGAGGGGTGTTTATGTACTACTAATTTATCATTGAATGTAATGGTTTCTTAGTTTTTATCAAAGTAACGTATATTATTAGCACAGAGTGTTTATCATGGAGGGTAATANTGCTATCCGCCCCCTCCCAGGGACTTTCTATCTGGTCCGAGGGGTGTTTATGTACTACTAATTTATCATTGAATGTAATGGTTTCTTAGTTTTTATCAAAGTAACGTATATTATTAGCACAGAGTGTTTATCATGGAGGGTAATACTCCTCCCATTTCCCTCCCCAGTCCTAGTCTTGGAAAGGAACAATTCTTTAATCTCCTTAATTTATTCTAGTCTCAATTCTTCTGGTAGCTCCATATTCCTCGACAACATGTTAATTCTGCTGTTTCTAGAAGTATCCTTCCTGCCTGCCATTAATCCACTGGCTTCCAGCTCCAATAGAAAAGTATTTGACCCACTGGCCCTGTCCCACTTCCCAGGTCAGCGCCATCCCTCTTTTTTAGGCCCTCTGTAACTGTAACTACAGTTGTTTTTGTTGCTGTAAGTTTAGTAGCTCATGGTCATTTTTTGGTGTCAGCTGTCATGTGTGGCGAGATGATGGCTGCAGAGGACTCTGAGGCCAGATGTCCTAAGGATTCGGTGAGCTAAGCCAGGGGTAGCTGTGCCATCAACCTGTTAAAGAGTATAACTCAACTGAGGACCTAATTGGCTTTATACTAAACAACCCATGAATCCAGCAGCTCCTCACCTAGCAAGGAGAAAGGCACTCTGAGGGGCTGTACAAATCGAGGGCTTTTATAGGCCTAAGTTGGGCAGGATGAGGAGGCGATTAGCCAAAGAGAAAAAAAGGATTATTTTAGTCAATTATTTCCTTACAGGCAGGGATCAGGAAAGATAGAAGTCTTATCAAGGAAATTACCTCACTAGTGTTGATCAAGAAGTTCCAGATTGGTTAATTTAAACTTTCATGCCTGGGAGCAGCTGAAACTATAATCAGGTTAGGTACTAAGTTTTGGTTTGAGTGACTTGGCTCAACACAAATGGACTCCATTTGAGGCCTGTTGCCTCATTTTTAATAGATTATAAGTTCTATGTAAATGTTGGCAATCAGATCCTTTTTTAGAAAAATATTTATTTATTTACTTGGTCATGCCAGGTCTTACTGCAGCAGGTGGGATACTTCCCTGACCAGGGATCGAATCTGGGCCCCCTGCATTGGGGGCATGGAGTATTAGCCACTGGACCATCAGAGAAGTCTATTTTAAAAAAAAATTTTTTTTTTCTTTTTTCTAATGTCAGTGGCTGGAAGCTTTTATTTATTTATTTATTTTTGGCTGCCCCGTGCAGCATGCGGGAATCTTGGTTCCCCAACCAGGAATTGAACCTCATGCAGTAGAGGTGCAGTATCCTAACCACTGGACCACGGGAGTCCTCTCTTATATAGCAACTTCTTGACTGTTGCTTTGTGGTTTCCCTTTCCTGATTTCTCTTCTGCCTAGTTTCTGATATGTGCACATTTAGTTTTATAATGCTTAAAGTAGCTAATACTTGCATTCTCTTCTTTGCATTGTCTAGAGCTATACTGTCCAATACAATACCAACTAGCCAAGTGGGACTATTTTAATTTAAATTATTAAAATTCATTAAGATTTAAAATTCAACGGAAAGAAAGATACGGCTTTTATACACACACACATACTCACACACCTACACACAATGGAATACTACTCAGGTGTAAAAAGAATAAAATAATGCATTTGCAGTAACATGGATGGACCCCTAGGGATTTATCACACAAAGTGAAATAAGTCAGAAAAAAACAAATATCATATGATATCACTTATATGTGAATCTAAAACAAAAAGATACAAATGAACTTATTTATAAAACTCACAGTCATAGAAAACAAACTTATAGTTATCAAAGGTGAAAGGGATGGGGGAGGGATAAATTAGGAATTTGGGATTAACAGGTACACATCACTGTATATACAATAGATAAATAACAAAGACCTATTTATAGTACAGGGAAACTATATTCAATATCTTATAATAACCTATACTGGAAAAGAATCTGAAAAGTATATATTATATAATATACATATTTTTATTCTATACATTATGTAATATACATATAGGATTAAAGAGGAGAAGGCAATGGCACCCCACTTCAGTACTCTCGGCTGGAAAATCTCATGGACGGAGGAGCCAGGTAGGCTGCAGTCCATGGGGTCGCTAAGAGTTGGACAGGACTAAGCAACTTCACTTTCACTTTTCACTTTCATGCATTGGGGAAGGAAATGGCAACCCACTCTAGTGTTCTTGCCTGGAGAATCCCAAGGACGGGGGAACCTGGTGGGCTGCCGTCTATGGGGTGACACAGAGTAGGACACGACTGAAGTGACTCAGCAGCAGGATAAAAGAATATNGAGATCTTCCTGACCCAGGGATTGAACCCAGGTCTCCCGTATTAGAGGCAGACGCCTTAACCTCTGAGCCACCAGGGAAGCCCCATACATACAGTACAGCTACTATTATTAACTAAGCAAACAGCTTAGAGGAAGTCATTTAAATATCGTGGGTTTTCAAAAACCCTTAAAAATGAGGTGATTAAACCATCTTCTTCAGCACTAATAACAGGTCCTTCTGTTTTCATGGAAATCTAGTATCTATCTCTATCAAGTATGGAGAGTTAGTCATTTGAAAAATTCCAAGTATTTCACAAGGCATGTCTGATTTTTATTACAAACAACTACAGGCTATTCAGGAAAACCACAGGGCAACTAAAAAAAGCTTGTTAAAGTTGTGCAATTTTTAAAAGCATCTGATCTATTCCTTTCCTCTAAGTTGCCTCCTCTGCAGAACAAATGTATGCAACTACTCAATTTTGTGCATCAAGTCAAATTTTTGTACAAAATACAGTTTACACGGGTAGAAGTCACAAAACAAAACAAAACAAAACAACTAAACAAAACATCATTCCTCGGAAAATCGTGGAGAACCTTACCATATAACTCCTTGAAAGATGTTTCAATGTTTGAAAATGTGAACTGTGAACTATAATCTTTGAAAAATTCAAAAATAGCTAGACAGACCTGTGCTCTAATAGCTTACACATAATCTCAAACAATTGGATGCAATTTAACTTTTAAAGTATACAGACTTCACAGAACAGGAAATTTAGTAGAATAAGTGGAATAGATTAAGAGAACACCTGTGATGAGAAAAAGACCATCCTATTCATTGTGCATTTTAAAAGAATTAACTTTACAGAAGGCAAATTAAATCTCAATAAAAAGGAAAGAAGAAAACGAAAGAGCCTCTTGAGTGACGCAGCCATGTCCTAAGTGATGCTTAAGTGCCATAAACACAAGCCCCTGTTCATCACCTCTGGAAACTTCTTTCACTCCCATCTGCTTTTCTGTCTCTACTCTCCCACTCTGCCCATGTGGCATCATGTAACACTGCCATGGGCTGGATTTCTCACACATCCCACTGGTCACTGGCCATAGGAAGTTGTACTTGATTTTCTGAATCACCCTTCCACTGATTCTGCGTATTCACATCTTTCTCTGCCTCCTCTTCATATTTTTTAGGGAATTACTGTGGCTCAGTTGGCAAAGAATCCACCTGCAATGCAGGAGACCAGGGTTTGATTCGTGGGTCAGGAAGATCTCCTGGAGAAGGGATAGGCTACCCACTCCAGTATTCTTGGGCTTCTCTTGTGGCTTAGCTGGTGAAGAACCCACCTGCAATGTGGGAGACCTGGGTTTGATCCCTGGGTTGGGAAGATCCCCTAGAGAAGGGAAAGACTACCCACTCCAGTATTCTGGCCTGGAGAATTCCATGGACTGTAAGGTCCATGGGGTCGCAGAGTCGGAGACGACTGAGCGACTTTCACTTTCACGGAATTTATTTCCATGAAGCCTGGACAAACTGACAAGCTCTCTGAGACAAAAGAAATAGATTAGCATATGTCAACTGCTAACAAGTCCCAGGGCTCTGTGGGGTCCTGAATATTTGTTATCCTATGGCTTCTCATAAATACTTATAAGAGCAAGATTCTAGATGAAAACACTGGGACTTGAGAGTAGCTTCCATTCAGACAGCAGGTGGATATTCTCCCAGGTTATCTATTTTAACTTCAGAAGGCACAGCTTAAAAACCACTTACTGGTTAGAACTAATTTGATTCAGGGAAAGTACTAAAAACTACGCAAAGCTCACAAAAAGTGGCATTGTTTGTTGGTGCATTTGAACACAATCACACTTAAAATAATCCCCTGAAGAACGTTTTCCATTCTAGAACAGAATATTTATGAAGGTTTGTTCTTTTACTAGTATGAAAGAAAGGAGACAAAAAGACTATATATATATTTTTTTTTTTTGCAAATAAAAATAATGCAACAAACCACTCATGGGGAACCTAGGCTTATTGCTACTTTGGTGGCTTCTGGGTTTGCCAGAGCAAATGTAACAGTTTTTCCACTTTAATTGGATTTATTTCTGAGTCCCATTTGCCATCCTTTCCTCCTCCCACCAATAAAGCCAAAGGAAGCTAATTTTAGATGCATTTGTCGGGGTGGAGAAGGACAAGCTGCAGTATTTGGAGGTCTCAGGTTTGGAGTTATCGTCTGGGTGATTGTGGTATTTGAAATTTGTAAAATTCATGCTCTCTCAGTTGCTGCAGTCATTGACTACTGCTTGGCGAACCAAGACTGCTCATAGGTATTATTACTTGGTAGATGCTTGGAGACAGACTGCCTGGATTAGAATCCCAACTACACCTCTTCCTTGCTGCGACTTTGTCAAATTACATAAATGTCCTGTGCCTGTCTTCTTGTGTATGAAATGGGGAGGGGAATAGCTCCTATCCCCTGGGGCTTTTCAATGAATTAATACCTGTAAAGCACCAAGAATAATGTCTGGCACATTGTCTGTGTTATTTAAATTCCTGTTGTATAACTAATTAAAGCATAAAAATGTATATTGCAAAATTGCTTTCCTTACACTATTTTGTTAACTGATTAGTCCATGTTTACATGAATTAGAATTGCTAAAAATTAACTTGCAGGATCTGATTTGCTTAGCATAAAATCAGCCAGAAATCCAGAAGGAAGACTCAACAAATATCTCCATTTGTGGGAAGATGGGTTGAAAATGGTCTCCCAGTATTGATGATATTGCCCCAAATGATCGTTGAGAGGTTCTGCAGCTGTCGTGAAGACGCACACATACTGTTGCCCCAGGCTGATGAAGCAGAAAGAAGAGGAAAATGGCCTTTGCCTTAGATCCCTGCAGAGTGAGAGTCTGGACAGGATGATCGACTGCCCCGTCCCCCTGAAATTCCAACAGAAAAAGACTGGCGGATCTCTGGGCTTTCCAAAGATCTTCCCTCATTTCAGAGAAACAAAGTAGAGCGTTTTCAATTTCACAACATTATTTCTCTTGGAAGGAACAAAGGCTGGTTTAAACATTTCCTTCCAAGAAAGACCTTCTTACTTTCTCCGTCTCATTTCACGGGGACACAAGGTGTTGCTTTGGCATTCTCCAGGGACTCCTCCTAAGTGTCCACCGACCTCCAGACACTGCTGTGTCACCATCCTGGATGGAATGAAGCACCTGAGAACAACAGATGGTTTCCTCTGGAAAAAAGCCAAGCTTACCCAAATAGTTGTTGCTCTTGTACATCTCGGTGATGTTGATTTTTGTGGCTCCTTGGGGAATCTCCACAACTCGGTGGTAGCCCAGGCTGGTGAGGGCATGCTTAAACACACCCGACACAACCTGGCAGCCTGTGTTATCGCCTCCGCACACCCCGCATTTGTCCACAACTTTGTCGGAGCCTAGGTAGTCATCACAGCCAATGCTCTGCAAAGAGGTGGAAAACAAGAGACTCTTGTAGCATATGTCAGGAGAGTCCCAGGGATGAAAGGGACAGGGGACCACTGAGGATGTATTGGTGGGTCTTGAACTGACTGTGTTCCTGCCCCCTTCTAGCTCCTGTAGATGAGCAAGTTCCTCCTGCCTTTCACTCAACAGAATTTTACTGAGCATCTACTCTGGGCAAAGAACTTCTTTTGTAGGTATGTGCGAAATGTACATTGTAGCGGCGAGGTGGGGGTCACAGATAGTAAGGTGAAAATGTTAGTCACTCAGTCAGTCCAACTCTTTGTGACCCCATGGACTATATCCCACCAGGCTCCTCTGTCCATGGGACTCTCCAGGCAAGAATACTGGAGTGGGTTGCCATTTCCTTCTCTAGGGGAGCTTCCCAACTCAGGGATCAAACTTGGGTCTCCTGCATTGTAGGCAAATTCTTTACAGTCCGAGCCATTGTACTACCACATCGGATGATAGTAAATGATCAAGAGAAAAGTAACGGAGGGAAAATGAATAAGGAGGATGTGGGGGTTGGACATTTATTTACACAGGTTAGACACTGAAGTTGTCCAGGAAACCCATCCCACATTGGAAGATTTGGGGCCCACGATAAGCACCGCACCTAAAACTGGGGTCTGTCCCCACATCCTCGGTTCTAAATGACAGACAGTACAAACACTTAGCCAAGAACCCCCCAAAAGTAGTGTTCTCAGGCCCTGTTCCTTAGGAAATTAAATCAAATTGGTTAAGATCTGGATCCCCGCTGGTCTCTGTGTCTCTGAAACATGGAGCAGTGGGACTTATGCTTGGCTCTCCCAAAGCATTTTTCCCAGGGCAGAAAGGTACAGGAAAGCAAGTGACAGAAACATCAGTACACTGGATGATATGCATCTAAATAACAGGATACTGTCTGCAGAGGCAGTCTCCCATCAGGGTTTAAAGGAAATCTGACCTTCTTGCATTTCCTCCCCTGAAGAGTCTTCGCATTATTCATCCCAAGATCTTTTGCTTTATCTTTCCCCTTCCTATTCATGTATCTCTTAGGACAATTAAACCTTAGGACAGAATGGAATGCTTTTCACAGAATCCTTTTCCACTGCTGATTCCATAGGACTCACATTCATGTATCCTGAATTTAAAGTTAGGACGTGTGGTCTGCACAGAGAAGTTTCTGTCACAGTTCTGCAGGCAGACAGAATTGAGCTGATTGCAGTTTGGACAATGAAATATCGGGATGACAGTATTTATTTCACTGGGTTAAGGGGATAGGAAATGATACTTTGAAATTAGAATGGCACTGTTCAACTTGAGAGACATTTGCTGAATCACAGGGTTGTGATGGTTCTGGAATTCTAAGAGCAGTCATCAAACCCCACCGCAGGGGCAAAGTGGTCAGCAAACCATTCAAAGTCCACCTTGGATTTTGTTAAACAATCCTGGGTCTGTTCATGTGGGTCCTACAGGTCCAATCTTATAGACAGAGTCAAATCAAAAGGTGTTCATTCTCCCCGAGCCCAACGCCTACTTTGTGTTTTGACTGACATCTCTCTGCAGGTACTGTACATCGGCATTATTACTTCCATATTCCTGTGTGCACGTTAGTCCATCAAAGATAACTGGTCTTCTTCACAAATAGCTTCTCTGTAAAACATTATTTCTGACAATAGCAGAACATCATCTCAGTATGTTCCTACACATCCCATTAACCTTTCAAAATGCCATGTTTCCTATTTCTCCTCCCTCAAATAGTTCTTGCCCTCAGCCCATGCACACTGCAGCAGAAAAATAAGGAAAATGCTTTCTGTGCGTGGTTTCTACCCTGCACCCCTGCTCTGGGTTCTCCTTTGCTTTCAAGTAAGCAAACAAACCAACAAAAACCCACCATCAGAAAAACTTTGGGAAAGTAGATCCCACTTTGCTAAAGAAAGATGCTAACTGAATTAAGGAGATGCCTCCGATGATCACTGATGGGGAGATGAAAGAGAAGCTGGCAGCACTCACTCCCTGCCCTAGCAATATCTAACTTTCCTCCCTTCCCCCAACCATGATCCATTCTTGCTACCCCTGGACTCAACTTCTCCCAGATGGAGCTCATTCTCTTGGGGTACTCCAGGTAAATTAAAGAAGGGGTACCGAGACACAGAAGTAGGAAAAACACTGAGGAATCAGGAAACATGCCACAGACAGACATGGTGGAAGTGTAGGTTTGCTAGGAGGGATCAAAGGACAGTGGAGAATTCAGCTGTTTCTTAAGGATCTGTTTGCCAGGGTGAAGAATCGGAATTTTATTCTATTGTATCAACAACCACTGGGTGTCTGAAGAAGGTGAGGGCCACCCTCAGATTTTGTTCAGACGATAACCTTGGCTGTAGCTAGGAGTGGGTCTTAGAGTGGGGAGAAGAGGCAGTCTTGTGAGTTCTTCTCTTGTCAGTGGGGTGTATGGGCTATTTCAGGAAAGAACAAGAGCTTTCGAAGGTGAGGGCTGACATTGCATGAATCCTCAGCTCCCCAGCCCAGTTAGAGTGGGACAATCACAAAGAAATTACACAGCCGTAGATTGCTTCAGACAACCCAGACACAGACAAAAAAGCATTCTATCTTATAAATCAGACACTGTATCAAAATGTTCTGCACAGTGCAATGGATCCCCCACCAGATTTCTTATATAGCACAGACACTCCTGATAAATCTAGATATGTAGAGGGAGGGCTACAGCAGTTTTTCCTGGTCTGGGGGTTGCCTTCAGAGAAGCATGTGGTGGCACAAGTGATGGCAAGAACTGAAGACAACATCCTGCCTTCCCAGAACCCATCTCTGGACTCTGAGCCCCCAGGGTTCACTCCTTAAAAGAGAAGTCAGAAGAAGGGGTGTGTGTGTGTGTGTGTGTGTGTGTGTGTGTGTGTGTGTGTGTCTTCTTTGAGGAGTGTCAAGGGGCTAACAGAGCACACTTCTAGGCTTCTAGAAGCCACCCAGGGCCTCTGAAAGACTGGATTGCCATGGAGGAGTTAAATGTCTTACATGCGGGTCACAAAGCAGGAAGGACAATCCCATAACATGAACTGGGTGGAGGCCATGCTTTTAAGATTTTTAACACTGTGACCACCAGCAAATTACCTATCTGATAATTGTCCCTTCTCATGCATAAAGCTATGATGACTATCACTATAAAGAGAGAAGATTTTAACTTGGAGTCCAGGCAGGGCATGGCTAAGGAAGTGACTTTGGGCAAGAATCTGAAAAGCAAGAAGGATCATTTATGGCAAGATCGAAAGATGTAAACATGCATTTTATCACTGATGTTGTTGAGTGACTGCACCAGGCGGGCCATCTGGGAAATTCCAGGCTGAATCTGACAAAGGTCCTGCCTATGGAAATTTGACTCTAACTGGGGGGATAAGACATACATGCAGAAAATGACATGCTAATAGGCAATGAGGAGTCCCTGTATCCTCTGTGTCATGCTGAATCAGATAAACTCTCCTTTAGAAAGCTGATGATTATCAGTGGGGCAGATAAGTCTGGAGAATGTGGCAATATCCCAGTCTGAACTAGGGGAATAGTGATGGCAGGAAGAGGATTTCAGAGATGCTTAGGAAGCAAAATGGACAGGTCTTGTGAGGAGGAAGGACGCTCCATTTGTCATCCTCCTCTTCTTCTTCCCCCTCCTCAATCTGTCATACCTAACGTTTACAGTCTTTGTCATGTTCCAGGTCCTCTGAATATACAGTTTTCTCATTTACTCTTAAAAGCAATCGATACTATTGCTGAAAAACTAGGAAAATAGAACTTAAGAGACAGATTAGGTAACTGGCCCAAAGCCATTCTGTTAATAAGTGGTGGGGCTGGATCTGAAGCCAGAGCCCATGCTTATAACTATTATGCAAAAACTGATCGCCTCCAAAGGATCAGAGGGTCACACTGAGGGTTTGAGAATTATTGAAGGAGTGGATGGTGGCAGTGACCTAGGTGTAGAGGAGGAAGTTCAAGGCATTGTTAAGCACAGCAACAGTGAGAGCGTGGTCCAGGAGTGACTCTGGCATTCTCCTCTTTCAACATTATGGAGTATCAAACACGTCATGCACCTCTCACACACAGACTATTTTAACACTATACACACAGTAAGTGAATAAATATTTTGGCTCATCTTCCTATCACATTACCTTCTTATTGTTATAACTTTTCATTTTGAAATAGTTCTTAAGACTCACAGAAAGCTATAAAAAAAGGACAGAGCATTTCAGTGACCCCATCACCCAGCCTCCCTTGAGAACAATATCTCACATTGTCAAAACCATGTATATCATGCATATCAGTATATTAACTCAAGACTAAACTTCATTTGGATTTTGGCATTTTTTAACCTGCACTTTTTTTTTGGTGTATATGTCTACAAAATTTTATCACATGTCTGGACTTATGTCCTGTGTTACTTTCTTTAAAGCAGCTAGTATTCTCCTCCAAAACATGGCCGGGTAAATTGATAAGGGGAGCTGACGTCATTTACCAGGAAAAGCAGTTCGGCATGATGGAAAGAATGTTGTACTGGGAATCAAGCAACCTGAAGCACAGTCCTGGCTCAGTCCCTGGCTTACATGTGATGCTGGATGGGTTGCTTCTCTCTGGGCTTGGCGCTGAAAACATTTCTATCATCATCCAGACCTACACGGGACAGTGCTCAAAAATGAATCCGAAGTGAATTCTGGTTTTGCATATCAGAAATCTGGTCAACTGGCCTCTGATGGACATGATTTAAAAGCGCTGGTCTATGCCTCTAATGGGCTTTCCTAGTGACTCAGAGATAATCTGCCTCCCAATGCAGGAGATGAGGGTTTGATCCCTGGGTTGGGAAGATCCACTAGGGAAGGAAATGGTAACCCACTCTAGTATTCATGCATGGGAAATCTCATAAATAGAGAAGACTGGCAGCTATAGTGCATGGGGATCACAAAAGAGCAGCTGAGTGACCAAATACAACATGTCTCTAAACACTTCAGAGGCACCACCCAAGTGCTAGCAGTGGGCTCAGAAGGTGACCCTAGAGTCTGCCTGACTAGGTCTTGAGAAGCATCTCCAGTTAGGAGTGCTGCATCACTGGACGTGTCATTCTGAGCCTCAGTTTATCTACGACTGGGGTGGCACCTCCTAGCACAGTTGTGAAGATTGAATGAAGTAAACACAGTTTATCATTGTCTCTACAGACTTGGTTTTATCTGGAATCCATCCATTTTAAAGTAAATCCCATCACATGTAAGTGCTCAGACTCACTCCTAGTTCTATAGCACTTTCTATTACGTCTCAGTTGTAGATATTCTCTTCTTCATTCAGAGAAATTCAGAGAAGTCTGAAGAGCTAAGAAAAGGCCAAGTTCACCAAAAATGTAAGGCACCTTATGTGGTTCCTTTGCATCCTTACTGCTCCGATAGTACCAAGTGAAAATGGACAGAACAAGCATCTGGTCCTTGGTCTATATTTCATCTCTTTTTTTCTGCTCATCATGTACTGTCATTCAAAAGAGATATTTTTTGTTGTTACAAAGATGATTGGACAACCATCAGATATCCTTTTATTCTTCCAGTGATTTTTGCAACATGTTGTAGGAAAATTTTACATGTTGCCATCACAGGAGAAATTGCTCAAGAATTGCCCCCAATTGTGTGCCAAAATTAACCTAAATGAAATTTCCTGTGGGAAATGAGCAATCTGGATGACATATTTGGTGGTGAATTTCACAGAGAGGAGGCCTCTGTACATCATGGCAGGGTAGGCTGGTGCCAGGCATGCAGATACTGGAGCTTCAGACTCCCTGATGGGAAGCAGATGTTTCTATGTGTGCTCAGTAAACACACCAGATAGGATAACCTCCACCAGTTGGCCAGATGACACCAACAGGTAAAACAAAGTGCCTTAATAACAATGCTGTCACAACAGTGTGGGAGAACAGCATTATTAAAATGATTAGTCATTAATACTAGTGTACTTATATTTATGCTGAACTAATTCGTGGAAATATATATGGATTCCAAAACTTCTATTCACAACCTCCTGTTGAAAGAAATTCTTGGGCTTATGATAAATATCTCCTTTTTACAGTCAGGAATGTAGATCAATACCACCTTCCTGGAAAGCTATTTAGCAAAAAATACTGTTTGACCCAGGAATGCTTCTTCTTTTGTGTTGCTTTAAAAATTTCATTTATTTATTTTTTTGGCTGTGCTGGTTCTTTGTTGCTGAGCAGAACCTTTCCAGTTGTGGCGTGTGGGCTTCTCATTGCAGTGGCTTTTGTTTTTGCGGAGCACGGGCTCTGGGGTGCTGCAGACTCCAGTAGTTGCGACCCCTGGGCTCCAGAGCACAGGCTCAATAGCTGTGGTGGTGCACAGGCTTAGTTGCTTCTCGGCCTGTGGGATCTTCCTGGATTAGGGATCGGGCTCATGTCTCCTGCATTGGCAGGTGGATTCTTTACCACTGAGCCACTGTGGAAGCCTCCAGGAATTCTTCTTCTAGGAATTTACTCTAAGGTAATTATAAGAGGCCAGCAATTTCTGTGTGAAGGATCTCATTACCATATTATTATTAATAAAAAAAAAGGGAAACATCTTAAATGCCCAACATAGGGAAATAGCTACAAAATAAACAAAAATTCTCTGAGAAACACTGGATGGATCTTTTCCCAGTGGTTTTCTCATTAAATCTTCCAGTGCTTGTGCCTACATGATGGACTCTCAATACAGTTCAGTAAATGTTTCCTGGGAACCCATACTTTGTGCCAACACAGGGCTAGGCAGGAGAGACACAAGNAGAAATACTGGATGGATCTTTTCCCAGTGGTTTTCTCATTAAATCTTCCAGTGCTTGTGCCTACATGATGGACTCTCAATACAGTTCAGTAAATGTTTCCTGGGAACCCATACTTTGTGCCAACACAGGGCTAGGCAGGAGAGACACAAGGGTAAGACCAACCTGCTGCTGCTGCTGAGTCGCTTCAGTCTGTCCGACTCTGTGACCCCATAGACGGCAGCCCAGCAGGCTCCCCCGTCCCTGGGATTCTCCAGGCAAGAACACTGGAGTGGGTTGCCATTTCCTTCTCCAATGCATGAAAGTGAAAAGTTTAAGTGAAGTCTCTCAGTTTTATCCAACTCTTAGCGACCCCATGGACTGCAGCCTACCAAGCTCCTCCGCCCATAGGATTTTCCAGGCAAGAGTTCTGGAGTGGGGTGCCATTGCCTTCTGGTTCCTACTAAAAACTTATAGTCCAAATCAAGGGTCTGCAAACTACCGCCCACTGGCCAAATCTGGCCACCGCCTGTTTTTACAAATAAAGATTTATTGGAAAACAACATACCCATTAGTTATTGTGGGGACTGCTTTTGTGTTACAACAGCAGGGTTGAGTCATTGAGACAGAGATAGTGAAGTGGAGCAAGACGCTATGGTCCTTGCCCTCACGTCCTCAGCTTAACTTTTGTCTGTGGAAAACTTAAGCCAAAGGCTAAGTTTAATCAGAGAAGTGAGAAAATGTGGAAACAAAGGGAAACAGTCAATGAGAAATAATAACTTCCTAGTCATTTAGTATAGTCAAGGACTTCCAGTTCCTTCTCAAGGATGATAGGTGATATTCTGAGCCATATCCTGTGAGCTGTCTTATAGATACTAAACACTCCCCAGGTGAAAGAAGTTAACTACATGATGAGCAGACAGTAGCTGTGAAATAAGCTGCCACAGTTCCAAGAGCTGGCCTCAAGAAATGGAAACAAACTGACCCTGGAACTGAAGATTAACTATACTTAATCTAGATGATGCTGGTCAGACCACCGATGACCAATTTCAAGATGACTGTCAGAACTGATTGTGCTATTTCTGCATGTAGCCCCCTTCCTCAACCTGTGAAAGCTCCTGCCCACTGATTGTCAGTGTGGGGCAAACAACCTCTGGACGAGCATCTGCCCTCCCACTCCTGGCTGCCGGCATCCAAAACAAAGCAAACTTTCCTTTCCACCAACCTGGCCTCTTTAATAGCTTTTGAGCAGCGAGCAGCGGACTCTACTTTTAGATACAATAGTATGGCCCACAAAGCCTAAAATATTCGTTTTAGTGATTTATACATTAAAAAAAGAAGCCAACTCCTGGTCTAAATCAAAAGGTAGACACAATGCCATCTTTCAGTATGGCATGTAAATATTCAGAGGGAAGGATGCAGAGCCCTGCACAGACAAGACAGAAGCTGAACTTGGCGGCTCCAGTCTGCCCCTGACGGCCCTCATCCTGTATCACACACCGCTCACTTGACTTGTCTCAATGTGTCTCAACTGTAAGATGCAAGATCAAGAGTTACCTTCCACCTCAGTCATTTTCTTTTTCCCCCTTAAGCAGAAAACGCATACTTTTCAAACAAAATCTCATGCAGAAATAGACTTTCAATACGTAAACAGAAAAGCAGAACTGTTCTGTTGAAGAGCGGCTGGAAGGGTTTGGAAGCCCCATAGACGTCTTGTCATCCTGTTGGCCCTTCTTCTCCATGGCCAGGGTTTCTCAACTGCAGCTCTAGCACCATTTTGGCCCAAATAGTTCTTGGTGTGAGAACTGTCTTCTGTGCTGTGGGATGGTTAGCAGCAGCCCTGGTTTCTATCTACTGGGTGCCTGTAGCCACCCCCTGCCTCAGTATGACAAACAAAAATATCTGCATAGGCTTGTGAACGTGGGCGCTCAGCTGTGTCCAACTCTTTACAACCCCATAGACCCCATAGCCTGCTCCTAAGTCCATGGAATTTTCTAAGCAAAAATACTCCTTGTCCAGGGGATCTTCCCAACCCAGGGATTGAACCTGTGTCTCTTGCATTGGCAGGTGGGTTCTTTGCCACCTGAGCTACTGGAGTAGGCATTACCAAATGTCCGCTTGGGAACAAAACCACTCCCAGTTGAGAAACACTGCTCTAGTTTATTCCACAGTTCATGGGAGACCTAAAAGCACAGATACCACAGAAAAAAGCTTTAAAACAGCGGCAATTTCATAGAAGTGCAAAATAGTTATCTGTAAATGTCAGAAGCTAATAAGCAAAGTATACATAATTATCCTGTCTTAAAAAACAGTTCCCCATTGCCATCAAGCTGCCTTCTAGAGCCCTTGAAGCTTGCCTTTTGGCATAACTTCCATATGAGCACACAGGTACTGGAAAGAGCAGAGTGCCTGGCATACAGGAGGTGCATAGTAAGTGTCTGTTGAATAAGGCAGCAGTTTGGTTGAGGAACCAAGAGAATAAAGTTATAGGAACCAATTTGCTTCTTCAATTGAATCATCTTGAAGTTTCTTCTGGTGCTAAACTGTTTCTGGGGAAAAATGGGGTACAGTCCTGATGTGAAAAAATCCTGCCATGTCTAAAGGAGAAACTTGCTTCATGTAGACAAAATTAAATTGGAAACAAGAATCACTGGGAACCAAACTAATAATGTCATTGGAAGGGAAGGAATGGTGCATGGGATAAAAGGTATTCTGGCTTCCTTAATGAAGGCAATTGTGAAACTGGCAATCTGGCTTTAATCGAGTTTTTGGCTGTCCCTTCTCAGTACTTCATCTCATTTCATTAGAGAATAGCACCTTACCAAGTGACTCAACTGGAAGAAAATGTTGGCACCCTCCTAGGATAAAATTGAGTGAGAATCAACTGCACCAATGTTTATAAATCTGAGGGATGGGATCCTGAGAGGGAACATTTGATATGCAGTGAGAAAATCACCAACCCTTCTTCTCCTAGGGTCATCTTTCCCTGGAGCCTTGGGGTATTTCAAACTTTAAATTTCAGTGCTTCACTTTCACAATCTTCCTCCCTAATGGACTGAAATAAGGGGGCATGAATGCATTATGACAATGACAATTTCTCTATTATATTAACAAAAGTAAGGTGTCCATATTTTTTTAACGGAATAGGAGAAACCTCTGAACTTTACTTTTAAAACCTAAGACTGACTGGTAACTTCTCTGTTTAAAGAGAATTCTGTTTAATAGGGAACTCTGCTCAATGTTATGTGGCAGCCTGGATGGGAGGGGAGTCACTCCACTGTGCACTTGAAACTATCACAACACTGTTAATTGGCTATACTCCAGTATAAAATAAAAAGTTAAAAAAATAATTGTTTAAAATATCTGGTAAGATTGCATCTTAACTCTATAGGGCTGCCAAGGGGTCAGGACCAGGAAGTTTCTTGCAGAAGCGAGCAGAGAGACGCTGTCTACACTTTAAAGGGTGATGTTCTGGAGGCCAGATCACCAGCAAAGTCAGTAGTGAGTTGGGCAGATGAACTGTGCTCCAGGATAGAGGATAGAGCCCAGTTTACATGGGTTCCTGGGTGCAGACAGCCCACACCCACAGGAGCAGCTCCAACCAGAAGGACCTGGGAGGACCGTGGTCCCTTCCAGGGACCAGAAGGCAGTGAGGGAGGCTCATGCTTGTCCTTGTCATTTCCCATAATTCACAGTCTATCTCTAGACCTGCCTGTTTGCATTTTTCTCCACAAGATGGCACCTATAAGCCTTGGTAAAAGGGTACTCATGTAAGCAATAGTTTATGGACAAGAAACAATAGTTAAACATTAAAAGGAGTGGTAGTCTAGGAACACGAGAAGGGTAGATTCAGAAATTCAGGGTGACTGCATATTTACTGTGCCCTTAAGCGCAAATTTCTGCCATGTTGTTAAGATGTGATGTTCACTTCTCAAAATGTTTTTGTGGAGCATTTAAAAATGTGGGTGGGATATTCAGGCCTTCTATTTCCAGAATATTCGAGAAAATGCTTAAAAATCTATGTAAGTTAAACTTTGGGGGTTAATGGGCTTTTTTGCTGTCACTGGGGGGTCTCTTCAGGGATGGCTGAGAGGACTGGTGGGGTGGGAGGAGATGAGAAGGAAAGACTGGCTACCAAACACGAGGGCTCAATCCTAAGACTCTAGACTGGGAGCAGGGCACACTAATGCTATTTTCAGAAGATGCTTGGCACACACAGACAACGGATTACAGATGGAAGAGACTAGAGGTTGAGAAGCACAAAGACAACACATTAGGATGGACACAGAAGGATGGAGGCCTGGACCAGAGAGATGGAATTAGAATGGAGGGCAAGGGCACAATGATGTAAGGCTGAAGGAACAACTGATGGATTGAAGAAGGATGGTCTATGGAAGGTAAAGTAAGGAAGACTGGGCAGTCCGTGGCTTTGGAACCTGGAAGAATACTACAGAAGCTTCCCTAGAAAATCAGGTCTTTGATGGAGTCATCTTAGAGCGAAGGTCTGAGGGTACATCTTGATCATCATTAATTCATTCATTAAATTCTCTTTCTCTCTTTCACTATAAATTTCCTCTAGGACACTAAACATTCTTATTTCAGCTTTTTGGATGGAAATCCTTTCAAATCTTACTTATCACTCCTCTGTTTTGATTTTCTTTTTAAAAATAAAGAATAATAAGATCTTCGCTACCCTACTGCTTCAGAAAGTGTGGTCTATGAACTAGCAGCATAGGCATCATCTGAGAGCTCCTTAGAAACCTCGGGCTCCATCATGGGCTTCATGAATTAGGGTTTAGATTTGAGTAGCATCCTTGAGGGGTGAGTTCTGTGCCATCCGAGATCATTTCCAGGCCACTTTGTGTTTACTCCAAGTCCTTTATACTTTTCTCAAGTTGCACAACAAACTCTCCCATCCAGTCAAAATAATGACAACACAACCTTATCANATTTGAGTAGCATCCTTGGGGGGTGAGTTCTGTGCCATCCGAGATCATTTCCAGGCCACTTTGTGTTTACTCCAAGTCCTTTATACTTTTCTCAAGTTGCACAACAAACTCTCCCATCCAGTCAAAATAATGACAACACAACCTTATCACCTTCTTGGTTAAAAATAAAAAAAAGAAATAATGCCTCTGGAAAGTTTTTTCTCTGTGATATTTTTAACAGGGGCAGGGAAAGAAGAGAGACATCACATCCATAAACACAGTATCTTGAGAATCCCAGTGCTGGACAGTAGGGATGTTTCCGGGAGCCCCAGTCCCTTGCTCCACGGATGAAGAACCAAGTTTGGGGAGGGAAGTGATTTCTCCAGGGTGGCAGAGAGAGGACCTCCTTGCCAGAGTCTGCTTTTTATACTCTGATGTCCCCCTCCTCTTTCCAAGGCTGGGGTTTACTGTTTCCTCACTCAAATGGTCTATGCTCTTTTCTTTCTCCTTATGTCCCCATAATCACATGAAAAAGATTTTTATCTACTAGCCAGAAGAGCAACTCCTTTTGGAAAGCAAATTGTCTCTGTGAAAATATTTGGATAAACTGTGTAGGCTGGGAGGTGGAACCTTGAGGCCTGGGGGTCAACAGGAACCAAGGCAACAAGAGAGAATGGTGAAACTAAGATAGGGCTAAACAGTAGAAGAGTCTGGCTTTGCTTCCAGAGCTGGAGATAGAAGAGAGAGAGAAAGATGAGGAGGAGAGAAGCTAGGAGATTGCAGAGGGTCGATGAGAAGCCCTGAGTGTTGGGAGGACTGTTAATACTGATCTTGAATTTGAAGTTGACTTGTGATTTAAACTCTCTCTGTTCCCAGACTTCCCAAGTCTTCACTGAAACTCTGCATTTACATTATGCCTATTCTCCTGCCTTTAATACTCCTGGTTTAGGTTCCTTTAACCCCTTCTCATTTTCATAATCTGGAGTAAAAAAATTCTCTTCTATATTTCCACATCTTCAAACATCTTTTCTTCTAGACACATGGATGCCCACCAACGAGCACCCCTAATAGGTGATTTCATTTTTCTGAGCCTTAGTTTCCTTCCCTCTAAAACAATGGCATTAAAATAGAGTTTCTCAAGTCTGCTGTGAAGTTTAAATGAGAACATGCAGGTGGAGGTATCCAGTTCAGAACTGGTTTGGACTTAGGGCTAGAAGAATGCTGTTACCTCCCTTCTTGAGGCTGCACCTGCCTCCCTTCAGTGACCCGTTCCTGGGCGTGGCCAAGGGAATTCATCTTCTTACACCAGACACACACATTCTACTCTAAGAGAGGAGGTTGGTCTGTTTGCACTGTCCACAGAAAGCTCACTTCTATTTACACATGATTCTCAAGTGGTGCTCCAAGCCAGATTGTAACAGGAAAACTCCTGTGATCTATTTGCATTTCAATCACATTCTGGGACAATGGTATCAAGAATTCCAGAGATTTTTTTCTTACAATTTTGTTACCTCTCTATTTTTGGAAAAAAAAAAAAAAAAAAAGAGTATGGATTAATTTGTTTTGTGTTTCCTGGTTTGTCTTAGAGACCAGTAATGCTGCTGCTGCTGCTAAGTCACTTCAGTCGTGTCTGACTCTGTGTGACCCCATAGGCGGCAGCCCACCAGGCTCCCCCGTCCCTGGGATTGTCCAGGCAAGAACACTGGAGTGGGTTGCCATTTCCTTCTCCAATGCATGAAAGTGAAAAGTGAAAGTGAAGTTGCTCAGTCGTGTCCGACTCTTAGCGACCCCATGGACTGCAGCCTACCAGGCTCCTCCGCCCGTGGGATTTTCAAGGCAAGAGTCCTGGAGTGGGGTGCCATTGCCTTCTCTGAGAGACCAGTAATAGAAACCTTCAAAAGTTGTAAAGGGATCATTTTGGACTTCCCAGATGCCCTAGTGGTAAAGAACGTGCCTGCCAATGCAGAAAACATAAGAGATTCGGGTTTGATCCCTGGGTCGGGAAGATCCCCTGGAGGAGGGCATGGCAACCCACTCCAGTACTCTTGTCTGGAGAATCCCATGGACAGAGGAGCCTGGGGGGCTGCAGTCCATGGGGTCGCAAAAAACTGGACATGACTGAGCGACTGAGCATGCATGCACACATGCTCATTTTAGGAAAAGAGCAAGGGAGGCTGTGGATGGAGCTCATAGCACAGGCACGTTGGTGCCCAGTGAAATTCTGAGTGCAAGGAACTTCTTTTCCAGGTATTATGGGCACTGTCTTAGGGATTCAAGCAACTCCCAGGGATTCAGGCAGTAGGAAGCTCCACATATCTGCCTGACAGCTGTCACGGGTAGAGAAGTGGCCATGTGCTAGGCACCTAACATGTTATCCTGTTTAATTTTCTTGACTGTCCCTACTTTATCAAAGTTCACAGAAGGTAAGTAAAGTGTAATAGAGAGGTGGTGATGGTGGGTTTGAAGGAAGGGACTTCTGGCTCTTTCTCCTTTTTTACCTGCATAGTCTCTTAGCCCAGAGGAAATCTTTTTACTTTAAAAATGGAACTCGCGGCTTCCCTGGTGGTTCAGTGGTTAAGAATCCACCTTGCAATGCAGGGGACACAGGTGCCATCCCTCATCAGGGAACTGAGATCCCACGTGCCACAGAGCAACTACTGACTCCATGCTCCGCAGCCAGAGCGTCCGTGCACCACATCGAAAGAGTCCCCATGAGGCAATGAAGTTCCCAAGTGCCGCAACTAAGACCCCAAGCAGCCCAATAACTAACTAACTAAATATTAAAAAATGAGAAAAAGAGAGCCGACCAAGGGTTACACATATCGAGGGCTAGACTATCCAAGAAATCAAATAAGGTTAATGTTTTAGTAACTGAGCGACTAAGCACAGCACATTCCTCCTGTGGCGAGGACTGCTCTCTGGCTTTTCCTAAGGTGCTTCCACAGGGGTGCTCTGTGCTGTCTGAGACCTCCCCTTCCGCAAGAGCTAACTGAATAGTTTCAGCACCTCCTATAGCTTCTCTTTGTTCTCTTGCTCCCCACAAAGTCCCCTGATGTCTCTCTCCCCTCACACAGCACTCATCCATCTAAGGGAAGGGACATCTCTATCACTACACTTCCTTCCATAATAAATTCCTAGAGTCCAAGCTTATTCACTGAAATAGTCACTAATTTTCTCAGTTGCCCTGCTGGGAAAGGAAACTGTTGGTTCACCAAGCTAGGAAATATTTATGACTCAAGGAAAAACATCATTCCATGGGGGAGATCATTACCCGATCCAAGAGAATGCTCTTTAGGGCAAGATATCCAATCAGATAATTCCTTCTTCTAACCACAGATGCATCCAGTGTGACTATTTATTTCATTAAGAAATAAAGACATTGTGTTCCATGCATGCTCAGAAGGAAGAAATCTGGCTGAAATATTTAAACACGAAGGGTCCTTCACGCTTCTTTTGAAGGACAGCTAAGAACAGGGTTATCTGTCAAACTCAATGTGTTCCATAACAGTAATTCAGGTGGCAGCCAGATGAATAATCCTCATGCTTGCAGAGAATGTCCCTTCTTCTGCAACTTGAAACCAGAAGGTAGGGCTATGGGAGATAGGATCCCTCCACATGGCTTCCAAGTGACTGTATTAAAAATATGCAGTTGTGTACATAAATATTTAGGACATGCAAACCAGTTGGATAAACACTGATTTATCTTCTTTGGTGGAAGCTTGAAATTCTTAATTTTCACCAGTCCCTTCTTTAAACTGATCATATGTACGAGCTTTTCAATCATACCCCCCAGATGTACAACCATGAGAAAGGCTAATGTTGTGGTTTCAGGTAATCTATCTTGCATGTGGCTGTGAAATTTATCTTCCCCAAAATACTGCTGTCATCATGTCATTCCTCTGGCTCAGAAGGCTTCCTGATGTCAGCTGTCACTTAAACAAGCTGATTATTTCCTCCTAGGCAGTAAGCCTGTATTTGAGCTCCTGATTCCAGGTGGGAAGGAATGCCTGGGGCTACAGCAGTACAAGAATAAGTTTTACCCCAGGTGTGGATAACAGCGAAAGTAGAAATTTTGAAAATGATCCAGCATCATTACACTTTGAAAGCAAAAATACTTTGTTAAAGTGACAGTACATATTAATTTTTGTTGTTGTCATCGGTCAGTCGCTAAGTCACGTCTGACCTTTTGTGAACCCATGGACTGTAGCCTGCTAGGCTCCTCTGTCCATGGGGTTTTCCAGGCAAGAATAATGGAGTGGGTTGCCACGTCATTCTCCAGGGGATCTTCCTCAGGGATGGACAAACACCCTCCACCACACCCCTTCTCCTGCATTGGCAGGCAGATTCTTTGATTCTTTATCACTGAGTCACTAGGAAAGCCCACATATTAATTAGCAATGCTAATCATTAATTCTATTCTAATTTGTTGGGTTGGTTTCATGATGATAAAAGGAAGACAACATCTATAAAAAGCATCTGACACTGGGGAGGAACTCAATACATATGTTTTATTTAAAGTCAAGTTAAAGATAACTGAGAGGGCAAATTCAAAGAAATGCAAACAAATGATATTCACTGCTCGCTTAAACAAGAGCTGCCTTGGAATGTTATTTAGCTAAAAGAACAGCCCGATTGTGTACACTTTAAGGAATGTGGAATGGCAGCAAATATAGAAGTAAAAAGAAAAGCATTTCTCTGGCAGGGTAAAAGAAACCTAGTTAAAAGAGAGTCAGAGCCAAAGTTAAAAAAAAAAGTCAAAAATTCAATTTTGACAATTTGATACTCTCTTTCTGGACCCTAAAAGAAAGGCATGTTCGCATTATTCAAAGAAGTCTACAGAGGTGCTAATGGATACCAAGAAAAGCAATAGAAAGAAAAGAAACAGGTATTTGTTGAGAATCTACTAAGGTGACAATATTTACTACCATTTTAATAGAGGAGGAAAGAGGTCATGTAGTTAAGAGCACCTGAGCTTCAACATGGCTCAGTGGTAAAGAATCCGCCTGCAATGCAGGAGACACGGGTTCGATCTCCGGGTCGGGAAGATGCCCTGGAGAAGGAAATGGCAACCCACTCTACTATTCCTGCCTGGAGAATCCTGTGGACAGAGGAGCCTAATGGGCTACAGTTCGTGGGGTTGTAAAAGATTCGGACTTGACTTAGTGACTAAATAACAACAAACTATGAACCCACAACTGTCTAGCTCAAACACTTAGAAGTAGAGTGATAGAGTGGGGGTCAAACAGGCGAGGTGAACAGTCTCCGAGATGGTGAATATGGTGGTAAACAGCATGCTGTCAGGTGAAGAACACAAGCTGCAAGAGAGGGAGTGAGAACAGCTCCGNATATATATATATATATCTTCTCAGGTGGCACTAGTGGTAAAGAACCTATCTACCAATGCAGAAGACATAAGAGATGTGGGTTCAATCCCTGGGTGGGGAAGATCCCCTGGAGGAGGGCATGGCAATCCACTCAAGTACTCTTGCCTGGAGAACCCCGTGGACAGAGGAGCCTGGTGGGCTATTGGTTGCAAAGAGTCAGACATGACTGAAGCAACTTAGCATGTATGCGTTGTTATATGGCAGAAACCAACACAACACTGTAAATCAACTATACCTCAATTAAAAATTTTTAGCTAATTAATTTATTTTGGCTACACTGGGTCTCTGTTGCTGAGAATGGGCTTTCTCTAGTTGCGGCGAGCAGGGGCTACTTTCTAGTTGCAGTGTGTGGCCTTCTCATTGTGGTGGCTCCTCCTGTTGTAGAGCACAGGCTCTAGGGAGCTCGGGCTTCAGTAGTTGTGGTACACAGGCTTAGCTGCCCCACGGCATGTGGGATCCTCCCAGACCAGGGATCGAACATGTGTCTCCTGCATCGGCAGGCAGATTCTTAACCACTGGACCACTGGGAAAAACCAATGTAAAAAAAAAAAGTTGTTTTAAAGATTTAAAATTCATCTCCTGGGTTGCAACTAGCCAGCCGTATTCCAAGTTCTCAAAAACGACACATGGCCAATGGCTTCACCATACTGGTTAGCACATAAGTAGAATATTTCAATTTCAAGATCAGCTCTGTCTGATCTAGAGTCTGGATCAGCAATGTTTGGTCCAGGGTTTGAGTCTAAAAATGGAACACTATTCATTTTCTTTCTTTTAAATATTATACCAATATTATTCAGTGCACAGTCTAATAATTTACTAAGATTACCCACTCTTAATTATGCTTCTTTATTTTTTCCTAGAATATCAAATTGTTTTTCCTAGTTGCTTGCTCTGAGTGGCCTACCTGTCCCCCTGCCTCTCCTCATGGCTAAACAGCTTCATCCTGGGACTGGTGGTTATTTCTCTTGAAAGTGGAATTCCCTGTTACCTGAAAGCTACATCCTTCTTTCATGATTTATCCCTCATTTTTGTTGGAACACATCAAGTCACTTCCTAAGAAAGTGAACTTCCTGAGAGGAAGTTAAACTTTCTAAATAATCTTACATCCTAATATGTCTTTATTTTATTCTTATACTTGCTTGATACAGAATTCTTGGCTAAAAATAATTTTCTTTAGAATCTAGAGGGTGTTGTCTCATCTTCTTCTACTATCTGTATACTTGATTTTACTGATGAAAAGTCTGATGCTAATCCAGGGTTTTTTTCTCAAAAAAAAAGAAAAATTGAATGCTTTCAAGTTGGGAAGCCCTACTCCAGTACTGAATGCTTTCAAGTTGGGAAGCCCTACTCCAGTACCTCGGAGAAGGCAATGGCACCCCACTCCAGTACTCCTGCCTGGAAAATCCCATGGCGNCTCAAAAAAAAAGAAAAATTGAATGCTTTCAAGTTGGGAAGCCCTACTCCAGTACTGAATGCTTTCAAGTTGGGAAGCCCTACTCCAGTACCTCGGAGAAGGCAATGGCACCCCACTCCAGTACTCCTGCCTGGAAAATCCCATGGCGGAGGAGCCTGGTAGGCTGCAGTCCATGGGGTCACTAGGAGTCGGACACGACTGAGTGACTTCACTTTCACTTTTTACTTTCATGCATTGGAGAAAGAAATGGCAACCCACTCCAGTGTTCTTGCCTGGAGAATCCCCAAAATGGGGCAGCCTGGTGGGCTGCTGTCTCTGTGGTCGCACAGAGTCGGACACGACTGAAGTGACTTAGCAGCAGCAACTCCAGTACCTAAATCCCCAATTAGCTTTATTAGTTCACTGTAAAGTATGAATATACTTAAATACCAGACAATCCAAAAAAAAAGCCCTTGAAATGTGAAAAGAAAGTGCCCAGATTAACCAACACCGTCATCCATCCTGCCTTCCTCCTTCCTAAGAGAACCCCAGTTCATTCAGATGGCCACCCTCTCTGCATATCAGGGACACTGACCCCTGCATATCAGGGATGCTGACACACCCTTTCAGCTCCAGGAGAAAGTCTGATGATCTAAAGTAACCACCACCACTTCTACCCACGATTGGATCAGAAAAGAAAATGTGACCCCATTCTAGCCACTGAGTTGCAAGCTTATAAGGTTTGAAAGTTCTTCTTTGGCTAAAACAAAAACAAACAAACAAACAAAAAACAGGAGAAATGACTTTTCTTTCCTACCACGTGATTAAAACACGTCCTACAACTCTGAGAAGAACCAGCCCTAGGATGCTGACAATGTTGTGGGTGCAGAGAATGGAGACAAACAGCATGGGATCCTGGAGGCATTATAAAAACTCAATCAATGAGTCCCGAGTCCCCTTTGGTCCCCTTCTATGGGCTTCCTATTAGTTGGTAAAATTGCAGAATATAAAATCAGTACATAAAAATCAACTGTGTTTACATACACTAGTAACAGACTATCAGTAAGAGGAATTAAGAAAACTATCCCATTTACAATCGCATCAAAAAGAATGAAATACCTAGGAATAGATTTAACCAAGGAGGCAAAAGATCTGTACACTGGAAACTACAAAGCATTCATGAAAGAAACTGAAAAATACAGAAAAATGACATTATATTTCATGTTACAGATTAGAATATTGCTAAATTGTCCATACCACCAAAAATAATCTAGATTAAATGTAATCCATATCAGAATTCCAGTAACATTTTTCACAGAAATAGAACAAAGAATTCTAAAATTTGCAAGAGATCACAAAAGACCCCAAGAGCCAATGCGGTCTTGAGAAAGAACAAAGCTGGAGGCATTACACCTCCTGACTTCAGCCTATATTACAAAGCTATAATAATCAAAGCAGTATGGCACTGGGATAAAAACAGACACACAAATCAATGAAACAGAATAGAGAGCACAGAAATAAATCCACAAAATATGGTCAATTAATTTACAACAACAAACCTAAGAATATACAATGAGGAAAGGAAAGTTCTTAAATTAATGGTATTGGGAAAACTGGACAATCACATGTAAAAAAATCAGTCTTTGTTGTTTAGTGACTAAGTCGTGTCTGACATTTTTATGACCCCATGGACTGTAGCTCACTAGGCTCTTCTTTCCACGGGATTTTTCAGGCAAGAATACTGGAGTGGGTTGCCATTTCTTTCTGCAGAGGATCTTTCCAACCCAGGGATTGAACCTGCATCTCCTGAATTGGCAGGTGGATTCTTTACCACTAAGCCACCAAGGAAGCCTTAACCTGTACCCTTATCTTACATCATACACAAAAAATATCTCAGAATGGATTAAGGCTGGAACTTAAGACCTGAAACCATAAAACTCCCGGAAGATAACATAGGTAATAAGCTCCTTGACATTGGTCTTGACAATGACTTTTTGAACTTAATACCAAAAACAAAAGTAAACAAGTGGGACTAGATCACACTAGAAAGTTTCTGCACAGCAAAGAAAACTACCAATAAAATGAAAAAGCAGGGACTTCCCTGGTGGTCCAGTGGTTAAGAATCTACCTTTCAATGTAGAGGACTTGGGTTTGATCTTGGTCAGGGAACTAAGATCCCACATGCCGAGGAGCAACTGAGCCCACACACCCCAATTAAGACCCAATGCAGCCAAACAAACAAAATCCAAGGCTAAGAAAGAGCAAGTAGAGTGATAAACTCCACATTTAACTATGAACTTCGTGGGGCTGACCCCCAAAGGGACAATTTATATGATGAGTTCTCTTACTCAAGGAGGAAGAAATACAATAGTTCCTCAGAGGAGTCCAGTGTTGTCCTGGCACTCACTTATAAAATTACTTTTCACATGAGAATATCCTTCATGCTGGTTAATGTCAGGGATGACATCAATCAACAACGTGTCAGTCATGAGTAAGGGTCTAGGCCTTGAAGGCAAACATTCTAGCCTGACTCCCTGACATTAACTGTGTGAAGCTGGGCACATTTCTTTCCTTTTTTCTTTTTATGGTTGTGCCATGTGGCTTGCAGGATTAGTTCCCCAACCAAAGATGGAACCCTGGCCCCCCCGCAGTTAAAGTACCAAGTCCTAACCACTGGGCCACCAGGGAATTCCCTTGGGCACATTTCCGTGTCTCAGTTTTTGAGACCTTTGAAATGAGAATAAAGAATCTACCTCACAATGTTATTTAATTTGTTCATTTATTCCATAAATATTTGTTGAATGCTAAATTCCCCAGTGACTCAGCAGCAAAGAATCTACCTACATTGCAGATGATGCAGGAACTGTGGGTTTTTTCCCTGGGTGGGAAGATCCCCTGGAGGAGGGCATGGCAACCCACTCCAGTATTCTTGCCTGGAGAATCCTGTGGATAGAGAAGTCTGGCGGGCTACAGTCCATGGGGTCGCAAAGTCGGACACGACTGAAGCCACTGAGCATGAAAGNCCCTGGGTGGGAAGATCCCCTGGAGGAGGGCATGGCAACCCACTCCAGTATTCTTGCCTGGAGAATCCTGTGGATAGAGAAGTCTGGCGGGCTACAGTCCATGGGGTCGCAAAGTCGGACACGACTGAAGCCACTGAGCATGAAAGCAACCATGAGTTAGGCATAGCTTATAATCAAATGAACCAAAGAAAGTGCCAGTTACCTGTCCTCCTGGAGGTGACTGTCTCCCAAGGGGAGACAGAGTCTAGACAAATCTACAGTGTTTGCTATTATGGAGAACAAAGTCAGATCAAAGAGCCTGTCAGCAGATCATGTCTGGCATGTTCTGGGAACCCCAAGGAGGCCAGCATGTCTGAAGCAGAGCGCATGCCAGGGAGAGGGTGGGAGGGGAGATCAGAGAGAAAATCGGGCCAGATCCTGAGGGCAGGAGCTCCTGCACCAGGTCAGGTGAGAGATGAGGGAGTCTGAACCAGGATGATGGGCAATGTGGAGGCCAGTTATCAACCGTTGCTTATCTTCTGAGGTAGAACCAATGGAATTTCTTAGCCTATTAGCTTTGGTGGGGGTGGGGAGGTGTTGTGAGAGAGGGGATCTGACAACACCAAGATTTCTGTCGCAACTAACTGTAAGAACCAAATTGTGGTTTTCTGATACGGGAAGCCTGGGGATGGAGCAGGTTTGGGGGGGAAGATAAAGAATTCATCTGGGAACATGCTAAATTCGATATGCCTCTTAGGCACCCAAGTGGAGGTTCCAAGTAAGCAATTCTCTATGAGCTCCTACCAGCAAGTAAGGAGCTCTCAGAAGACACCCGCACTGAAGGTGTGAATTTGAGGGTCATCAGAATATGGTTGGTATTTAAAGCTATGTCCGGATGAGCTCAGCTCAACAGTGAGTGTTAGGGCTTCCCTGGTAGCTCAGAGGTTAAAGTGTCTGCCTGCAATGCAGGAGACCAGGGTTCGATCCCTGAGTTGGGAAGATCCCCTGGAGAAGGAAATGGCAACCCACTCCAGTACTCTTGCCTGGAAAATCCCATGGACGGAGGAGCCTGGTAAGCTACAGTCCACGGGATCACAAAGAGTCAGACACGACTGAGTGACTTCACGTTCCATCACCAAAGCAAATCAAGAGTGAGTGTTGATGAAGAGATGAGGACATGTGAGATGGGTGTTACTCCAGTGAAGAATGGGCCACAGTGGCTCAGAGAGGTTAAGTGACTTACCTAAGATCACACAGCTGGTATGGGGTAGAATCTGCATTCACAACTAGGTCCTAGTACTGCATTCAAAACGGTCTTAGATCTTTAGTACTGCTTTAGAGTTGTCATTGTAGGCTTCCCTTTATCCACTTTGACCTGGGGCTATCATTAAGAGTGTTTAAAGGGTTTGTGTGCATGCCTGCTAAGTTGTTTCAGTTGTGTCTGACTCTGTGCAACCCTATGGATTGTATGTATACTTGATTTACAATGTTATGTTAGTTTCAGGTATTCAACAAAGTGATTCAGGTGTGTATATATATTCGTGCAAGCTAAGTCACTTCAGTCATGTCCAACTCTTCGCGACCCTATGGACTGTAGCCCACCAGGCTCCTCTGTCCATGGGGATTCTCCAGGCAAGAATACTGGAGTGGGTTACCATGCCCTCCTCCCAGGGATCTTCCCAATCCAGGGATCAAACCTGTGCATCTGAAATCCAGCTGCATTGGCAGGCTGGTTCTTTACCATGAGCACCACCTGGGAAACCCTTAGAGGGTTTAACTGGTGTTTAACTGCTGCTGCTGCTGCTGCTAAGTCGCTTCAGTCATGTCCGACTCTGTGCGACCACAGAGACGGCAGCCCACCAGGCTCCCCCGTCCCCGGGATNATCCTTCATGCTGGTTAATGTCAGGGATGACATCAATCAACGTGTCAGTCATGAGTAAGGGTCTAGGCCTTGAAGGCAAACATTCTAGCCTGACTCCCTGACATTAACTGTGTGAAGCTGGGCACATTTCTTTCCTTTTTTCTTTTTATGGTTGTGCCATGTGGCTTGCAGGATTAGTTCCCCAACCAAAGATGGAACCCTGGCCCCCCCGCAGTTAAAGTACCAAGTCCTAACCACTGGGCCACCAGGGAATTCCCTTGGGCACATTTCCGTGTCTCAGTTTTTGAGACCTTTGAAATGAGAATAAAGAATCTACCTCACAATGTTATTTAATTTGTTCATTTATTCCATAAATATTTGTTGAATGCTAAATTCCCCAGTGACTCAGCAGCAAAGAATCTACCTACATTGCAGATGATGCAGGAACTGTGGGTTTTTTCCCTGGGTGGGAAGATCCCCTGGAGGAGGGCATGGCAACCCACTCCAGTATTCTTGCCTGGAGAATCCTGTGGATAGAGAAGTCTGGCGGGCTACAGTCCATGGGGTCGCAAAGTCGGACACGACTGAAGCCACTGAGCATGAAAGCAACCATGAGTTAGGCATAGCTTATAATCAAATGAACCAAAGAAAGTGCCAGTTACCTGTCCTCCTGGAGGTGACTGTCTCCCAAGGGGAGACAGAGTCTAGACAAATCTACAGTGTTTGCTATTATGGAGAACAAAGTCAGATCAAAGAGCCTGTCAGCAGATCATGTCTGGCATGTTCTGGGAACCCCAAGGAGGCCAGCATGTCTGAAGCAGAGCGCATGCCAGGGAGAGGGTGGGAGGGGAGATCAGAGAGAAAATCGGGCCAGATCCTGAGGGCAGGAGCTCCTGCACCAGGTCAGGTGAGAGATGAGGGAGTCTGAACCAGGATGATGGGCAATGTGGAGGCCAGTTATCAACCGTTGCTTATCTTCTGAGGTAGAACCAATGGAATTTCTTAGCCTATTAGCTTTGGTGGGGGTGGGGAGGTGTTGTGAGAGAGGGGATCTGACAACACCAAGATTTCTGTCGCAACTAACTGTAAGAACCAAATTGTGGTTTTCTGATACGGGAAGCCTGGGGATGGAGCAGGTTTGGGGGGGAAGATAAAGAATTCATCTGGGAACATGCTAAATTCGATATGCCTCTTAGGCACCCAAGTGGAGGTTCCAAGTAAGCAATTCTCTATGAGCTCCTACCAGCAAGTAAGGAGCTCTCAGAAGACACCCGCACTGAAGGTGTGAATTTGAGGGTCATCAGAATATGGTTGGTATTTAAAGCTATGTCCGGATGAGCTCAGCTCAACAGTGAGTGTTAGGGCTTCCCTGGTAGCTCAGAGGTTAAAGTGTCTGCCTGCAATGCAGGAGACCAGGGTTCGATCCCTGAGTTGGGAAGATCCCCTGGAGAAGGAAATGGCAACCCACTCCAGTACTCTTGCCTGGAAAATCCCATGGACGGAGGAGCCTGGTAAGCTACAGTCCACGGGATCACAAAGAGTCAGACACGACTGAGTGACTTCACGTTCCATCACCAAAGCAAATCAAGAGTGAGTGTTGATGAAGAGATGAGGACATGTGAGATGGGTGTTACTCCAGTGAAGAATGGGCCACAGTGGCTCAGAGAGGTTAAGTGACTTACCTAAGATCACACAGCTGGTATGGGGTAGAATCTGCATTCACAACTAGGTCCTAGTACTGCATTCAAAACGGTCTTAGATCTTTAGTACTGCTTTAGAGTTGTCATTGTAGGCTTCCCTTTATCCACTTTGACCTGGGGCTATCATTAAGAGTGTTTAAAGGGTTTGTGTGCATGCCTGCTAAGTTGTTTCAGTTGTGTCTGACTCTGTGCAACCCTATGGATTGTATGTATACTTGATTTACAATGTTATGTTAGTTTCAGGTATTCAACAAAGTGATTCAGGTGTGTATATATATTCGTGCAAGCTAAGTCACTTCAGTCATGTCCAACTCTTCGCGACCCTATGGACTGTAGCCCACCAGGCTCCTCTGTCCATGGGGATTCTCCAGGCAAGAATACTGGAGTGGGTTACCATGCCCTCCTCCCAGGGATCTTCCCAATCCAGGGATCAAACCTGTGCATCTGAAATCCAGCTGCATTGGCAGGCTGGTTCTTTACCATGAGCACCACCTGGGAAACCCTTAGAGGGTTTAACTGGTGTTTAACTGCTGCTGCTGCTGCTGCTAAGTCGCTTCAGTCATGTCCGACTCTGTGCGACCACAGAGACGGCAGCCCACCAGGCTCCCCCGTCCCCGGGATTCTCCAGGCAAGAACACTGGAGTGGGTTGCCATTTCCTTCTCCAATGCATAAAAGTGAAAAGTGAAAGTGAAGTTGCTCAGTCGTGTCCGACTCCTAGCGAACCCATGGACCGCAGCCTACCAGGCTCCTCTGTCCATGGGATTTTCCAGCAAGAGTACTGGAGTGGGGTGCCATTGCCTTCCCTGGAGCTTTGAGAAAAGCCAGAGAATCAGGAGTCCAAGTTCGGGCCTGGAGGTCTGATGGGATTCCCACACACCGAGACAGTGAAGATCTGTGTGCTTTGCAAAGCCAGAGGTGATAAGAATTTAAATACTAGATTTTGGAAGTTACAGGACCTGGCTGACCAGGTATTGGCCATTAAGGCATGTCTTGGGATCCATTTCAGCCCCAGAATAATTAACGAAGTACTCAGTACACCCATGCAGCTTTCCTCCAGTCTGGGAAATGTCACCAACAGGTGTCACCAACTGCTTGGCCTCATCCCAGCTCTAAATTGAAGGGAATGGTAAAATGATAAATGACAAATGGTAAGATGGTAAGTGATAAAACAAAAATAATGCTTGTCTCTCCAGGAATGCTATAAGATTAAACTAGAAAATGTCAGTGAAATTACCCAGCTTAGGTCAAGCACTGGCACAGAGTTGAATTTCTTCTCCTGCCTCGGCCATTAAGAATCTCAGCAGAAATCCCTCAGAAGCCATAAGACTTCCAAGGGTCCCCTCTTGCCTCTGCCACAGGCACTTGTTCAGTTTGACACATCCCACCTAAGAAGTGGTTTTCAGAGTTCCATAGACTGGGGGGTTCAGAAGTGGTGCTTTGGGGCTTGTCACCCTAGCCTGATTTGTCATCTGCCTTCCACCTTGCAGATCCCTTCTCTGCCCTGCTCTCTTCCCTGGAGGCTCCTTTGCTCTCTGGCTCCCACTTGGGTTCAGTTAAAGGTAGGACAGGCTGGAGATCAGAGGGAAAGAGGAGAGGACATTTCTTCCCTGCTCTAGGCACACTTCTGACTTTATCTCCCTGTTCACGTCTGTAGGATCTGTGAGGTGACCACCTGTGATACTGTGATTCGAAATAAGAAATATATATTTAATCTTTGTCTCATTTCTGGCACAGAACTCCCCCAAACCACACACACACACTGGAATTGATGATCAGAATTTTACCCCTCCTATGCGTCTCCAGCTTTCACTGGGGTTCAGCGACACTATTTCTTCCCTTAAATCTTGGAATTAGTAACATTTTCCCTTTATTGTTAGCCTCTGGGGGTTTCAACATTCTTTGTAGGTTCCTTTAATCATCCCTATAACTCTACCAGGAGTCCCTATATTAAAGCCTCTGGAATTGTGCTGTCCTATACAATAATCACTGCAATTTAAATTGCAATAATTAAAATTAAATACAGTTCAGGACTTCCCTGGTGGTCCAGTGGTTAAGAATCTACCTTGCAAGGAAGGGACACTGGTTCGATCCCTAGTGGGGGAACTAAAATCCCACATGCCTTGGAGCAACTAAGCCTGAGAGCCACAACTAGCGAGTCCTCACTACATAGAAAAGATCCCTCATGAAGCAAGGAAGATCCTATGTGGCACAACTAAGACCTGATGCGGCCAAATAAAATAAATTAATTAATTAAAAAAAAAAGCCACTGGCCCAAGCCATCCCTCCATTAACCCCAATGGAGTCATTCTGGCTACTCCTTCAGGAAACTCCAGAAGGCCCCACATTCCTGCTGCTGATGGGTTTACACCCAGATAGCAACTGGAGAATGGAATGGAAACCCACTCCAGTATTCTTGCCTGGAAAATTTCATGGACAGAAGAGCCTGGTGGGCTACAGTCCATAGGGTCACAAAGAGTCAGACATGACTGTAGCGACTTAGCAGCAGCAGCATTATTATCACCACCAAGGCAATTTCAAGAACAATCAGAAGACAAACCTCCAGTGGGCTTCAGGTAGGTGTTACACGTCCTGCTTCCTTGTAAATCTCAGAATAGCTGGTGGCTGTAGAGCCACAGGTAACCTGCTGTAACTGAGCAGGACCCTATGGGCCTTCCTAGGATTGCTCCCTGCCTCCTGCCTATCCTCTGCCTGCCTCTTTACTGTAGAAAAACATCAGCTTCCGAGGTCTTCCAGGAGTTCTGCAGAATAAATTTAATCAGAGAAATGAGAAAATGCAGAAGCAAAGGAAAATAGTCAAACAAGACAACATAATAGTAGTTTAGGCATTAAACAAAGTCAAGGACCTTTAGTTCCCTTTCTTATCAAGGGCTACAGATAATCCTTGGATCTATTTTGCAGATACTTTCTATTTGCAGAAATCCCCTCCAGGTGGAAGAAGTTCACTGTATATTGCCCACAAGCACATAGACCCCAGACAGGTTGGAACCAGAAGGTTGATAATGCTGACTTCGGTTACCTCACTGCAAACCAGTCAGAATGACCACACGCTGATCATGGGCCCTGCAACCCTCTCTTCAACATGTAGCTGCTTCCTCTTTCCCCTAAACAATCTCCAAGCAAAAACTCGGGGAGTGGGGACTTGGTTCTTTGGGACATGAGTCCACCTTCTCCCTAGGATTGCCAGCTTCCTCAATAAAGGTGTCTTTCCTTATGTAGCACTTGTCTCGTATTGGACTCTTGAGCAGTGAGCAGCCAAAACTGAGTTCAGTAACAAGCCCGTGGCCATGAACTCAAGGACTGGCTCCTTCCACCACGCCTGTTTCCCCATGCCTGCCTCTAGCCCACATGGCATGGGTGCCCATGAACACAGAGAATGGGGGCTTTCTGCTGGCCTCTGTGGAGAACTCTGGGGACATTTGTAGAAAACCAAAAGCTGCCCTCTACTGTCTCAGCTGCCACTGATCTGGGGGCACAAGGTGGGGCTGGGCTGGGGTGCCACATAGTGTAACCAGAGAGCCTGCCTGGGGCTCTGATCAGAATGCAGTAACGGGCTGGATATACCTACTTTTTACATTAAAAATTTTTTTTAATATTTATTTATTTGGCTGCATAAAGTCAAAGTGGACAAGGATGGGATCTTTCATTGCAGCATCTAGGCTTCTCTAATTGAGGCACTTGGGATCTAGCATGTTCAGGTTCAGTATTTGTAATGCATGGACTTGGTTGTCTCTCCACACATGGGATCTTAGTTCCCCGACCAGGGATCGAACCCACATCTCCTACGTCTCCTGCATTGCAAGCGGATTCTTTACCCACTGAACCATCTGGGAAGCCCTCAAGTCCTGTCTAAAGAATTGTAAAAACAAGTCTTGAAAGCATCAAACTGTTTTCAAGGCACTGTGACCACCCCCACTTCTAAATTTCTTGGCCAAGTAATAAAACTGGGTTTTAATTAATTAATTTTGGTTGCACTTGGTGTTCCTTGCTGCGTGTGGGCTTTCTCAAGCTGTGGTGCATGGGCTCAGATGTCCCCCAGGCCTGTGGAATCTTCTCTGACCAGGAATCAAACCTGTGTCCTCTACATTGACAGGCAGATTCCCAGGACTACCAGGGAAGTCCAAACATAACTGTTTTTGAGAACAAAGTTCAAAATATTTAAAGGAGGAGGTTGCCACCTATGTTTGAGTGAGGAGGTCAGAAAATCCTCTCCCCAAAAGTAACTATAAATCTGGGCAAAACAGACAAAACAGTCACTTCGGAGCTCTGAAACTGACCAAACACATGCCCCAATCTAAGAAGGAATTGACTTGAAAACTGCTCAACTTTGAGTTAGAACTGGGGGAGGCTGTTCTTGTGTTCTTGCTTGAGGCTGCTTCATCTCACCTCATCCCAGCTGCCAAGGTGGGATAGTGTTGAGGACCAGCAGATTCACTGATGAAGGGGGCTCATTGGATTTAGAGCTGCAGACAGTGCCCACACCAAGCAATGTTGCTGGTAGAAGTAGCCAAATTGGGGGTGTGCAAGTGAGGAGAGCTGATGCTTTTACTAGCCTGATGCTGTGGTTGAGGTTGAGGCATGCATACTCCTAGTTGAGGCTGTGTGCATTTGCAGTGGAGGGCAGGGGGGCCCACTCCATCCTTCCACGCTTGGCTAACCCTGGGGCCACATGAGCAGAGAAGCTTCAAAAGGGCTCAGTGGAAAGTAAAGCTGGGGCCAACTTGAAAACAGCTTGAACTTTGTACTCTCCTACCCACACACAGATCTGTTGGCAGAGAACAGAATTTTCACTGATGCGAGGTAACTGCGTACAGCCTCCATTCAACAAGTGGCTGACCATTAAGTGACACACACAGAGATCTTCCTAGGAACCCAAGCTTAAAAATAAAAACATCAGTTGGTTAAAAAACAAAACACACAAAAACAGGGTAGAGACCATGGCCACACACCACGAAAGAGGCAGATTTCACAGATACTGTCTACCAGGCTAATTATTAAACAAACAAACCATGACAACAATAACCTTTAGGGGGCATCAGTCCAAACTCAGTGGGAAAAAAAAAAGTAATAGACCAAGACTTTGAAGTACCTATTATAATTATGTTCAAAGAACAAAGAAAAGTATGACAACAAAACAAAGACTCAAAGCATGACAATGAATCAAAAATAGATCATCTTGAGAAGGGGGAGAAATCATGGATTTTTTTCAAAGGAAAGAAGTTCTGATACCTGCTACAACATGGATGAAACTTCAAAACAGTATGCTAAGTGGAATAAGTCGGACACCAGAGGGCAAATTCAGAGAAATAGAAAAATGGAGATTACCAGGGATGGGAGGGAGAGAGGAATGGAGAGTTTTTTGTTTAGTTAGGGTACAGAGTGTCTGTTAGGATGATGAAAAATTTCTGAAGGACTTCCCTGGCAGTTCCGTGGTTAGGAATCCGCCTGCCAACATGGGAGACAAAGGTCTGATCCCTGGTCTGGGAAGATTCCACTTCTCGTGGAGCAACAAATCCCAGAAGCCACAACTACCAAAGCTTGAGCGCCCTAGAGTTCATGCTCTGAAACAAGAGAAACCACGGCAATGAGAATTTCGAGCACCGCAACTAGAGAAAGCCCCACACATACAGCAACAAAGACTCAGCACAGCCAAAAATAAATAAATACATAATTTTTAAAAATTAAAAAAAAAAAAGGCCATAAAGTGGGTCAGATCTCTCACCAAAAATCCTGGCTAAACTTCAGGATCACACAGACCTGGGTTCTATCACTATCATTTTCAGATTCTTCAACATGGGGCAGGTCAGTTTTCCTCACCTCTCTGAGCCTCATTTTTCTCATCAGCAAGATGGGGAAAATATGTAGCTAACTAGTAGGTTGTTGGGAAGATGAATCATAATCCTCCTAACTTATTTAGATACTTAAGAAACGTCAGAAATTCCCTAGTGGTCCAGCAGTTGGCACCCTGTGCTAGCACTGCTGAGGGCCTGGGTTCGATCCCTGATCTGGGAACTAAGATCCCACAAGCTGCATGGCATGACCAAAAAAGAAAAGGAAAAGAAAAACAGAGATGTCAAACGACTTCCTCTTCTCTTATCAGATAGAGATGGGTTTAGAATAGGAAGTCTGAGTCAGATAAGAGGCCTTTAGGTCAGAGGGCAAAAGCCTACATCATGTCCAAGTGACCATGGAAAGCTTGAAATAGAGAAATGTGTCCAAAACAGGGAGCCATAGGGCGAGACGCCACAGAGTTGAGTGGGGTAGAGACATGCGGGGTAGTGGGTGGAGAACAGGAAAGTGAGAGCAAGGACGATAGCATCAGAACAGGAAGACCAGATGCTGCCCAAGCAAATCTCAGACAGCATCAGCATCTGCAGCTAGATTTTACACACTTGTCACATGCAGGGTTTACACAGGGAAAGTGTTAGTTGCTCAGTCGTGTCTAGCTCTTTGCAGCCCCATGGACTGCAACCCGCCAGGCTCCTCTGCACATGGGATTAACCTGGTAAGGATACTGGAATGGGTTGCCATTTCCTCCTCCAGTGGATCTTCCCAACCCAGGGATGGAAACTACACTGCAGGCACTACACCATCAGAGCCCCCAGGGCAGGTGTGGCTTACACAAGGAGGTGGGCCTGACCTACAGAGCAGGCTGGGCCAGACAAGCCTCCTGGAAAACGAGGGTAGTGTCAGCCCCCAGCCAGCCAACTGGAGATGTGAGCTGGGATGTTCCCCCTGAAGGAGGCTGGTAGTGATCTGGGAAGTGGTGAACCTACCACAGTGAAAGTGTATCATTGAACTTGGGGAATGGTTAAAAAGGACCAGGAGCAGCCCAGCCTCTGTGGGGAATTCAGAAATGGCTAGTGACGTTGTCCATTATCCACCCTGGGATCATGCACAAAACGTACACGCTCCGACTCCATGAACTGCAGCCCACCAGGCCCCTCTGTCCATGGGATTTTCCAGGCAAGAATACTGGAGTGGGTTGCCATTTCCTCCCCCAGGGATCTTCCCAAAACAGGGATCAAATCTGTGTCTCTGTGTCTCCTGCATTGACAGGCAAATTCTTTACCACTGAACTACCTGGGAAGCCCTCTGTGTGTAAAATATCTGCTACTAAACCCACTCTTGAGGGAATTCCCTGGCAGTTCAGGGGTTAGGACTTTGCATTTTCATTGCTGAGGACACAAGTTCAATCCTGGTCAGGGAACTAAGATCCCAAAAGCTTCTGGATATGGCCAAAAACCAACCAACCCACCCTTGAGAGGAATTCCTCTTGGGTCTCAGCATCAAGAAGAGATGGGCATCTCCAGGGCTCCAGCTTGGTTCTGGCTGGGAGCAGAGTAGAAGGCAGGCTGCCAGGTTCAGGCCTCGCCACTGCCTAGGAGCCTGGGGTCCAGTGACTGTGCAATGAGGCATCAAGCCAGCCAGGAGGGTCTAGAATGGAGGGCACGTGTGTCAAAGGTATGAATATACCAAACCTCCTCAGGCTTTGTGGATTCTGACTCTTCATTAATCTCAACCCCCTTGGGGGCTACTTCCCAGACCTCATCTCCCTCAGGACCCTACCAGAGGCCCAGGGCAAAGTGTGATACCCTGGAGTATCCAGACTCTCCTCCCCGAATCCTGCTACTCTTCCAGAAAACAGCCTGCCAAAGGCAAGAGGCTGCATTTCAGAGGGGCAGGTGTCCGATGCAGTAATGACACCTGCAACTTCGACCTTGAACTCTCCTGTAAATCTGCCCCTGGCTCAACGATATCCTCAGGAGTTAGAATGAAACGACCCCTCAGCCCTGCCTCCTTGGAAGATGCTTGGCCTTCCTAGGTGGCCCAGTGGTAAAGAACCTGGCAAGCTATAGTCCATGGGGTCACTAAGAGCCAGACAGGACTGAGCAACTGAACAACAAAGCCCTGCTCGTACTCTAATCTTGTCAGAGACCTCACCTGTGAACCACGTTATAAATCCCATCATTACATTCTCCCAGGTTGGGGCACATAATTTTTAGAGGCAGAATCCCAGTGTGTCCCCCTTCGTCTGGCAAAGTAATAAAGCTCTCCTTTTCTATTCCACCCAAAACTCTGTCTCCGAGATTTGATTTAGCACTGGGGTAGAGAGGCTGAACTTTTGGTCATGGAGCCTGGAGCCTGGAGCTGAGGGAGGCAGCGGGGAAGAGACATGTGGAGGTGGAAGGGCTGGTTCAGGCCAGGCCATAGGAAACTCATCAGCTTCAAGTTTTCATACTTGATCTTGAGGGCAATGGGGAGCCTTGAAAAGTTTCAATGAGGGGCTTCCCTGGTGGCTCAGTGGTAAAGAATCCAGGCCAATGCTGGAGATGCAGGTTCAATCCTTGGGGCGGGAAGATCCTTCATGCTGCAGAGCACCAATTAAGCCCGTGTGCCACAACCACTGAACCTGTGCCCTCAAGCCCGTGTACCCCAACTACCGAAGCCCGACTGTCCTAGAGCCTGTGCTCCACACCAAGAGAAACCACAGCAATGAGAAGCCTTCGCACCTCGACTAGAGAGCAGCCCCCTACTCACCACAACTAGAGAAATGCCTGCACAGCAATGAAGACCCAGCACAGTCATAAATAGATAAAAAAACAATTCCATTTATATAACATAAAAAAGATGTAAGTACTTTAAAAAAAGTTTCAGTGAAAGACAAGGTTCTTCACTTCTGTCTTCCTCTTCCAAACCCATAACCCAAATTGAATCACAGGGGAAATTTCAGACAAGTCCAAATTTTAGGAATTTGACCATAAACCATACCAGCACTCCTCAAACTGGTTAAGGTCAGTGAAAACAAGTCAGAGGAGCAGTCAGAACAGAGAAAGCTAAGGAGACATGACAGCTAAATACCACGGTGTTCCAGACAGGATTCTGAAACAGAAGAGGGATGTTACGGAAAGTTAGTAAAACATAAATAAGAGTTTAATCCATCCACACAATGTAGTAATATAATAATCCATCCACACAGTGGAATGTTACCCAACAATAAAGGAGAATAAAGTACTATTACACATCACATCGATGAATCTTAAAAACATGTCAAGTACAAGAAGCACACACAGAAAACACATTAGACCACATATGGGATGATTCCATTTGTGTGAAATGCCCAGAACAGGCAAAACTCCAGAGACAGGAAGTAGGTTAGAGGCAGGCAGGGGCTGGAGGGTGAGTGGGGATGGGGAGAAATGAGGGAGGAACCACTGCTGGGTGGGGTTTCTTTAGACAAAATTCTAAAATGAGGTTGTAACAATGCTTTCACAACCCTGTGAATGTACTAAACACAATGGTAGTTTAAGTGGGTGGATTCTATTGCAATAAAGCTATTTTAAAATAGTAATGTCAAAAACAAAAAAAAAATAGTAACAACATTGGTTCATGGGTTAACAAATGTGCCACTGAAAGATGTTAACAATAGGGGAAACTGGGCGTATGCTCTGTACTATTTTTGTAAATCTACGAAACAATTGTAAGATACAAAAAGCTTATTTATATAAAAATTATATAGTGATTTCCCTGGCCCTTCAGTGGTTAAGAATCTGTCTGCTAATGCAGGGGACAATGCAGGTTTGATTCCTAGCTTGGGAAGATTCCACATGCTTCAGGGCAATGGTGACCCCACAACTTTTGAGCCTGTGCTCTGGAGCCCATAGGGCCCTGGAGCCCGTGCTCTGCAACTAAAGAAGGCTGTGCACCATAACGAAGAGTAGCCCCCACCCACTGAGACCAGAGAAAGCCCGTACACAACAATGAAGAGCCAGTGCAGCCAAAAATAAATAAAAATTAAAAACAGGGCAAAAAAAAAAAGACTCTGCACCTCCAATGCAGTGAACATGAGTTCAATCCTTGGTCAGGGAACTAAGGCTCCGCATGCTGTGCAGGGTATGGCAAAAAAATATTATATACTCACATGCAAAAATTATATATATGTATATACACACACATATATATACACATAGTTCGTTTGGTTTAAGGTAAGGGAGTTAAGTGTTGATAGGGGCTTGAAATAGGGACATGGCCAATGAAGAATTGAGCGAGGTTTAAGATGGGGAGAGGCATTCAGCTGGATGGAGTGCTAGTTTCCTACTGAGGCTGTTAACACATGACCTCAAACTTAACACAGCACAATTTTATTAGTTCTAGCAGTGGTCAAAAGTCCCAAATGGTTTCACTGGGCCAAAACCCACAGTGGAGCTGCGTTTCTTTGTTCCAGCATCTACAGGTACCTGCATTCCTTGGTATCTGGCCCCATCTTCCAACTGCAAAGCCAGCAGCAGGTGTAAAATCTTCACCTCCCACTCACTTTGACCCTCCTCAGTTCCATTCACTTAATAGGACCCATGTGAACATACTGCGCCCGCCTCACTAACCCAGGACACATCATTAACGTGATCATGTTTGCAAGCTCCCTTTTGCCAGACAGCCGTGCATTTACAACTTCTGAGGCTTAGGATGTTGCCATTTGGGGGGTGCTATTAATCTGCCCACACCTGTCGTCCTCAGGGATGTAAACACAGATGGGATTTGGATGGAGCCTGGGATGCCTGCACGATATCTGGGAGAATTTTCCCTTGGCTTCCATCTATTCACCAAACACTATGCACCTCCCATGAGTCAGTCACCGGGGATATAAACGTGAATACTGTATTTCATTGGTTCTAAAACATCTGTTTTTTCACTTTGGAACATTTCTGAAATCAGGATGCAGCTTTGATTTGAATCAATGACATCTTATGACTGCAACAGGCAGGGTTTTCTTTCTAACACATGAAGACATCTTACAACTGAAGGTATCTTGAAGTCAGTGAAATCCAGGTCTGGACGAAGCACTAGAGTAGGCCCCACTGCTATAGACATTAGTATAGAAGGTAGCTGCCTCACTAGAGAATCAAGTATCCCCAGCCAGCCCCTCCACCCTTTCCTGGTTCTCAGCCTGCCTCCTTCCGCCCCAGGATGCCCACTGCCCATGGCTCTGCTGCTCAACTCTTGGCTAACTGATGCCACCAGAACCATGGCCACACCCACGTTCAGCCCTACCTAACACATGAACTGGCCTGTGAACCGGCCCCTCTCCCCAGGTGTAACCTGAGTTGGGCCCTGTGGTTTTCCACCTGGATGCACATGAGAAACACCTAGAAAACCTTGGGAGTTTCTCAAAGACCAAATCATTCATAATGTCTGAGGAGTGAGGTTACAGTTCCCCATAGACTCCAACAGAGAGCCAGGTGGAGAACTAATCGGTGTGAGTGAGGAGAGGCATGAGGCAGCACCAGTGGGAGGTGGAAAGTGTTAGGTCCAGACTACACAATGACACCTAACAGTCTTCCTCCCAATCCTCCCAGACGCACTCTGAATGGAGAGGACCACCCCAGTTCTCCCAGTTTCCTAAAGGAACTAAACTGAGTCAAACATATTGTAGGTGCCCAGGAAATGTAAGCTGCACAGACTCCAAGGCCAGTCAGAAAAGGCCTGGTGCCAAGAAAGGCCTTCAAAGGGAGTCCACTGGGTCGGGGACAGTCCTCTGATTCACTGTGTAACCTCCAGCGAGACACTGCCCATCTCTGGGCCTGCGCAGACTGGCCCAGGTGGCCTTGAAAGTCCTTTAGGTGCCAACATTGAGTTTAGACTTTACCTCAGAGACCATTTCTATCTGCTTCTAAGAAGTCTGAGACAGCGGGGAGCAAGCCAGTAAGGATCAGCCTTTCTACTCATTCCCAACAGATGTCTCAGCCCATCCAAGCCTCAAGATTCCACTTCTGGGGCTCTATCCTATATTGGTTACAAGGCAGAATATCTTAGGTCCTTGAAGCCAAAGACCTAAGACCAGCAAAACGGGAACCCCAGGGGATTCTGGAGAACAGCATGTGAGTGGAGAAATTATTCAGCTGAGAACAAAGTCCGGATTGGGAGGCCACAGGACACCTGACAGGCCCGGCCCTGCTCCAAGGAATGGGAAACAAAGGCGAGGTGGTTCGAGAGACCAGAGGGAAACTCCCAAGGAGGAAATTCACGAGAGGAAACACTAAGGGCAAGAACACGTCCAAAGGGACCTGGAAGAGGTTCCTGGCTCCAGCTTCTGGCCATCAGCACAGCCAAGGCCCCTAATACATAGCTAAAGGCTTTTATTGGGAAAAGGAAGTTGACTGAAAAGTGGCCCCCAACATCTTCACTGCCTGAGGCAGCCGGGGCCTCCTCCACAGAGTCCAGCAAAGAAGGGACCACCAAACTGGGCCCTCAGGAGGCTCAGGTGTAGAGGTCAAAGTCAATCCGTTTGGAGTTGTAGAACTGGCCACCCGGGGGGTCCAGCTTCCGGCAATAAACGCCATCTGGGAAGTAGCCTTCGTTCACCCAGGTCTGCAGGAAGAGAGGGCAGAGCTAGGAGAGGACTGATGGGGTGGGGGGAGGGAAAGAAGAGGCACAGCAAAGTAGAGGAGCTTACCTGCATCTGGGTGCTGGTGAAGGGCCCGTACAGCTCAGCATCCCCCGTGTTCTCCCACTTATATTCCCACATCACGTCCTCCAGGCCATCTCCGGGTGACTCTGCTTCTAAAATAACAGGCCAAGTCATTTGGGCCTCCAGTGGCCTGCCCCCTGCCCACAACCCCCCTCCTCTGCCCTTCAATCTTACCTTCCCTCTGGGCAGGGGTTGGGGTCTCCAGCTCCCCTTCCGTCACTTCCTCAGCAAACATGTCCAGGGAGGGGGGTGGTGTGGGGTCACGGGGTCCCTGGGTCTGGCACGCTAACCCCTTCAGTCGCATGGCCAACCGTTCCCTTGTCTCCTGATACACTCCCAGGTTGCCCTGGGCCACCATCTGGTCAGCCAAGCCGGAGAGCCGGTCGAGGCGCTGCGGGGAACTAGGCCGCCCGGGCCCCTTGTTGCCAAGAGAGACNCCTTGTCTCCTGATACACTCCCAGGTTGCCCTGGGCCACCATCTGGTCAGCCAAGCCGGAGAGCCGGTCGAGGCGCTGCGGGGAACTAGGCCGCCCGGGCCCCTTGTTGCCTTCTTTGCCTCCGCCTCGGGCTCCCAGACGCCTCAGTGCCCCAGCCACTGTCTCTCTTGGCAACATCAGTTCCAGAAGGCCCTCCAGGAGGGCTTGGGTGCTCATTGGCGTCTGGCCCAGGCTGTCCTCCTCCTCTGAGTCTGACGGTGGCCGCTGATCAGGTGGCCGCTCCCTGATCTTTACCTGCAATGGGAAAACAGGAAGGTTTTCTTTCTGACAAATTGCCAGCAAGGCCCAGGCCCAGCCATGCTAATCTCCGGGCCTCACCCAGTCAATGTTATCCAGCCAGCTGTCTCGGATTTGAGCGTCCCGGTTCAGGAAATAGTTGCCATCTGCATCAAAGTGGCCTTCCTCCATCTCTTCCTGCAAGTTGAAGGGTGTGATCCGCACACCTCCCTCACTGGGGAGTGTGGCTGCTTCCTGACCTGCACCCAGACAGACACGAGAATCCCATGCTTGGCGTGTAAGAGACAGGAGCCTCCCGTCGTCCACGGCCCCAGAAGTCCCTATTTGTTCCCCCAGCAAAAAGTCAATTCTTGGTACAGCTCACCTTCCACATCCTCTGAGGCCAAGATGTCATATTTGCTGGACCCTTCCTCCTCTTCCTCCTCCTCATCGCTGTCCAAAGAATGTTTGCCTTTGAAGCGGCTCCCGGGACCCCCTACCCCAGCTACAGGGTCCACCAACTGTGGGCAGGAGACAGAAGTTAAGAAAGAAGCAAGTTACCGGCTATGACCCCAAATACTCTAGGATCTACACTCAAAACTGAAAATCTTGCAAAACCGTATCTCAGAAATACGCGGACAAGCTGGCCCTTTCCATCCTTTCGTTGTCCCTCCAGATCTCTCTTCTGGCTTCTAATTTATTTTTTTTCTCCCTTCACACCGCCACAAAACAGAGGAGTCTGGCCCCCTCACCTTTTTCTTGGGGACACTGATTTCATCCTCGTCATCATCTCCCACGCCTTGGAAGGTCACTTTTCTCTTCGGCATGACTGGANGGCTTCTAATTTATTTTTTTTCTCCCTTCACACCGCCACAAAACAGAGGAGTCTGGCCCCCTCACCTTTTTCTTGGGGACACTGATTTCATCCTCGTCATCATCTCCCACGCCTTGGAAGGTCACTTTTCTCTTCGGCATGACTGGACAGAAGGGCTTTTCCAAACTGAGCAGAGGGATAGGGTGCAGATTAAGGGAACTGGGTGAGGAGGCAACTCCCCGCGAGGGGGCCCCCTGCACAACAGATCTTTTACTTGGCGGGTACTAGATCCACTTTGGGAAGAGAGGGAGTACAGAATCAGGAGCCGAAAGGGGAGCTGGCAGTCCAGAAACTCCCCGGGACTTGGCTTAGCAACTAAAAGAGCCGCTGGAGCGAAGACGCAAGAGCGGACTGGCGGAGGAGCTCCTACGGGCACCCCCACCCTTGACGAGAGGAGACGGGCTCCCCCACGTGACCACCCTTATTCCAGGCCCCAGCAGTGCTGGGCTCGATGTGCTTCGCGGGCAAACACCCGCTCCACCACCCCCAGCTTCCTCGGAACCCGAGGGGCCCGGCGGACCCAGGACCTAGCGCCCTGGCAGCCCCGCTCCTCCCTGCGCCGAACTCCCAACTCCCCGGGGTGACTCCCAACTGTCTTGGGCTGTGTACAAATTAGAAAGGCGGCAGGGCCACGGGGACACCAGCAGTCCCGCCGGCACGCGCTCACCTAAGGATCCAGGAAAGGTGGGGGAAGAAAGGGAGAGAGGGTTTCACCAGGGCTACATCCGGGCCACCCGCCCGCCACCACCCGGAAGAGAACTGCGGAAGGCGTCGGAGAAAGCCGGAAGTGGCTTCACTCGGGTGTGATCAACAACTGAAGGAGCGGGCGGAAGTACGCGCCGCGTGGGGAGAGACACCCCCTCCCAGAAGTGACGCGAGCCGTGTGGGGCGACTATGGTGAGAAGAGGGGACATTTGAACGCCTAGACCCTGATCGGACGAGGATGGCCGGAAGTGGTCTCGGTTTCCTCCAACAGTAGAGGCTCTGAGGAGAAAGGGGCGCCCAGATTCACGATGGAGGAAGAAAGTCCCAGCAGGGCCGGTGGGTTCCTGCCCTAGTTTTCTCTTTACCGGGTTGAGTCTCCTTTTCCCCACGGCTGGCTCTGCGCCCTTCATCATCTCATTAGAAATCCTGCCTTCCTACTCTTGGCGTCCAGTTGTCCGCCCTTTGCTAGTCCGAGGTGTAGCCTTGCTGTTGTCCCAGAGGTTCTCCTGGAGGCTCCTGGGACTTTCCGAACCCAGCTCCTTTTAGGACCCAGGGGAAGTCTAAAATCAGCCGCCTCCTATCCCCTGGGCAAGTTCCTGGTTTCTGAGGTGGGAAGAGTCAAAAATAGGTGGCAGTGGCACCTGTTCCCAGTATCGAGGCCTGAAGTCCCTTGTGCCCTCATCTCAGGTAGGCCTTGGAAAGGGCCGTAGTGGATATCCGCCAACCCCAGCCCCAAACAGGACCCCAGCCCTACAGTCCTGCCCAGGTTTTGTAATTTGGCCCAAGGGGCAGAGCTGAGGTTGGGAGGTGGGTGGAAGGTCCCTCTTGAGAACTCAAGAGTTTGAATCCCTCTAGACCAAGACCAAGAGAGTGCCCAGAAAGAGCCTACTGGAGCCAGAGGAGGGCAGTGCGGGGGTACCCCAGATAACCAAATGCACCACTCCCCCTTTCTTTGCTCCTAGGGTTTCTTCCCACAGTGGGCTACCATGAAACTCCACCGAAAGTCCGTGCTCCGTTTCTTCCGTGGGTACAGAACACAGGCTCCAGATCGGGAGGGCATCCTGCTAAAGAAGGGGGCCCGAAATACCAGTTATCAGCGTCGCTGGTTCATCCTGCGAGGAAACCTCCTCTTCTACCTGGAACACCAGGCTGACCACACACCCCTGGGTCTCATCCTATTAGAGAACTGCCAGGTGGAGCCACGCCTTGGAGCCACAGAACCCTATGCCTTTACCATTCGGACCCCAGGGGGAGAAGGTGGGCGGGCCTACAGGCTGGCAGCAGAAAACCGGGAGGAGCTGAGAGCCTGGCTGTGGGCGTTGGCCGGAGCCACCTGGACGCGGCTGGCAGAGCTGCTACGCCCTCTGGAGGCCCAGTACCGGGAGCTGTGCCAGGCAGCTGGCCAAGAGCCCGGCTCACCCCCAGAGGACTGTGGCTCCCCAGCCACCCCCAGGACCCTCTTCAGCTTCCAGGAGTTGCACGAGCACTTTGGAAAGGAGATCCGGATGCTGCAGGCTGTCCACAGACAGTTCCAGGAGGCCAGTGACAACAGAGGCAGCAGATCCCCAGCAGGTGGAGGTGAAGCAGGAACGCAACAACTGTGTTGATGAGCGACTAATAGACTAAAGGCCCAAAGGTACCTGCCAAGACCAGTCAACAGCTTCCAGAGACACCCAGATCCTTGCTAATTCGTCACTCCCTCCCTCTTGTCCTTACTTTAACCCCACTCATCAAATAACAAGGCAAAAGACAGGCCCAGGTACAACAGCAGGTTCTTTTCCGGTTCCTCAAAGCGCCGCACAGGGTGGGGGCAGAGACAGAAGAACATGTAAACATTGGGTTCCACTCCCTGGGACTCAGGGGAAGACTCCTTACCCAGGAAGGGGCTGGAGGGTTGGAAGGGACAAAGTGAAAGGCAGAGGCCCTGGTCAGACAAAGCAGGGGAGGCCTGAGAATACAGAGAAAGGTGAGTGAAGAGGAAGGAGAGCAAGGAGGGTGGCGGTGGGAGACATTTCCTGTCCAGTGCGTGTCCCCTTAAATAAACTAGAGTGCAAGAACACCATTGGGGGGGGAACCAGAGAACAGAAGATGGAGTGAACACCCCCACCCTGGGCCAACCAGGTCCTCTGTACATAATTACAACACAGAAATGTCCAGAAGGAGAGCAAGAAGAGCCTGGGCCCCCAACCAGGAACTGGGGGAGACAGGACTGAAGGGGGTAAAGGAACCCAGCTTCACTTCACGGCTAACGGGAGTGACTGGAGTATAAGAATCTGAAAACTGCTGACTCCCACTGCCACAAGTCACCCCTGTGGTGACGAAAGGCCAATCAGGAGGGCGGCACCTGGGAACGGACCCCAGTTGGGCCGAGCTGGAGGTGAGGTGTCCACTGCTTCCCCAGGGAAATGCAGCTGCCCCCCGTTATGACTGTCCTGGCCACGTGGGGATCGGCGGCTGGCACGAAAACGGGGAAAAAGCCACTTTCCTCAGAAAGAGGGACAGCCTGCCAAGGGCGGGCTGGGAGCAGCACCCCAGGCTAGGTCTGCTCTTGGCTGACGGAAAAGAGGGGGCCACGCAGTCCAGCCCCAGGGCAGAGGTTAGAAGTACGCATCCTGCCGGGCCTCTGATGCTGAGGACCTGTCCCCACCGTCCTGGGTGGCGGGTGGTCCATCTGCCTTTCGACGGAGCGAGAGCTTCCTGCCCTGGGCCTTCTTCTCCTGCTTCTGCCGCTCCTTCTCCTGTTTCTGCTGCTCCTTCTCCTGCTTCTGCCGCTCCTTCTCCTGCTTCTCCCGTTCTTTTTCCTGTTTCTGCCGCTCCTTCTCGCGTTCCTTTTCCTGTTTTTGCCGCTCCTTCTCCTGCCTCCGGGCCTCCTTGCCGCTAGGGGCCAGAGGGGCGCTGTTGCCAGTAGGCGAAGGAAGGGATGGATGCAGTCCCTCAGCGGTGACCACGGGCCCTGGGGCAGGCCCCGCGCTGGCCCTGCGGACGGGAGGGGGTGGGGAGGGGACCCCTCCACCTGCCCGGGAGCCCCGGCTCTTGATGCCAGGGAGGCTGAGGAGGCTGGAGGAGGGGCCCAGAGGGGGCAGCTGCCGCCGGCGCTCCTCGTGGATGGCCCGGGAACCGTGTAGTCTCCGTGAGGGCCTATACTGCAGCTCGCCCCGGGTTTCCAGCCACTTCTTGAGCTGGGCTGCGTTCTCTCGCTCAATCAGTGCTTCTGTCACTTGGAGGTTGGTCACCTAGATGGAGAAGACATGGGTACAAGGGTGAAGTGGGGGGTGGGGATCTACTGAAGCAGGTATGAGGTACGCTAAGGCCAGGACCTACCTCGTGCACCAGGAAGTCCTCCTGCATGCACTGCTGGGGCAAGTTCCGCAGCTGCTCCATGGTCTCATACATGCCTTGGCAGGAGCGCAGCTTTTCCACCGAGCCCAGCGTGTGCCGCAGCAGCACCAGGGCCACCCGGAAGATGATCTTGACGCCTGCAGGCCCGAAGAGAAGAGGCCATGGGTGATCAGCCTGGGGGGTGTTAGCCTGGCCCTCATGGGGGTACTCACAGCCCCTATCCCTGTGTATTGCTGACCCGACAGATGAGGAAATGGAGGCCTCAAGGAGAAAATGAGCTGCCATGGGTTTTAGGTTCCTGGGAGGTAAAGCAAGCTGTGGCTGGTGGCAGAGCCAGTTAGATCAAGTCTCAGTTTCTCCAGCCCCGAGATGGATCTCAGCCGCCATGGAAACCCCAGTCCCCCTACTGGCCTATGTGGCTATAGAAGTACCTTCACAGAAGAACATATCCCAGACCCGGAGCACTGAAGCCCAGGGCAGGGTGCGGGCGAAGATGCACATGAACCACTCTGTCATGTAGAGCACGGGATCAATGCGCTGCCGTCGCAGGTGCCGATGCGCCAGTGGGGAGGCCCGGCGCAACAGGGCAAAGAAGATCTCTCCGTCCAGCTGAATGGCCTCCTGGAGATGGGATGAACCATGAGAGGCGCCCTGGCTGTGGGGCCCCTGGGGTGTGACTGGCACTGGCAGTCGGATTCCATCCATGAGGTGGGATCCTCAGCTCAGTGGGAAGGCCCAGAGCAGCCAGCCAGAAGGGCACATGGTGAGGCCCAGCTTGCCGCGCAGTCCTAGGGACAAACCATAGCCCCAGGCGCACCAGCCTCCACACACTCACCAGCCCTGCGCTGTAGTAACCAGGGAGGTACTTGTCGCAGATCTGCACCAGGCACCAGAAGGCTTGCTGAGAAAGACAAGAACAAGGAGGGAGGGGTGGGGCCAGAGGAACAGGGGGCAGGGAGCTCCCCTGTCACTCCTGCAGGCCCAGCCCCTCCCGACCAGGTCCGGCATCTGCTGACCTCGGCAGGCATATGCATGAGCAACACCGCGGCCACGGGGGCCTGGGCCTGGCAGTATCNGGGGCTGGAGGTGGGAAGGGGGTGGGTAATTTGGGAAGAGGAAACAGAGAAGGCGGAGTGTTATAAAACCAATGAGAAGGCGAGTGAAACCCAGCGGAGGCGGGACGAAGGGATTAACTAGTAGAAAAGCGGGAAGCCGAACCTCCTGGCCAATAAAGATGACTGAAGAGTGACAGACCGTGGAAGGAGGCGGGTGCTGTGCGAGAAGAGGCGGGCCTATCTAAAAAAAGAATGGTTAAAAGGGAACCAATGAAAAGGGAAGTAGGAGGAGGTCAGGTTGACAGACAGAGATAGTTATTTGGGCGGTGACAGACAGTATCCGCAGTCAATAGCCGCCGAGAGATTCTTTGGGTGTCCCAAGAAGGCCCGGAAGGAATGACAGCTGCGAGGGGCGGGCCAAATTAATTTGCCTTGTCAGCCAATGAGTGCATCCTCTCACTTTAGGGATAAGGGAGGAAGAGAGACAGCTGTCTCAGCCAATGGCAACATCCAAAGGAAGGGGGTGCTACCAGCAGGCGGTGCCAAGCCAGGGATGTCGGTGACAGCCGGAGACAAGCGCGGGAGGGGGTGACAGTTGGGGATAGCGCTGAGAGGGGCGGGATTCGGGGGCATTGGTGAAACCCTTAGCCAATAAGCGCCACGCTGCCCTGCCTGAGTCCTCCCTTGGGCCAGCTCTTTCAGCGCTCAAACCCATCACGGGGCACTTGATTAGGTGCTCTCTGATCGAGTACTCTTGCCCTTCACTCTGTCTCTAATTCTTATCCCAGTCCGCTACAAACCCCAGGTGACTATAACAAGAGCCCCCAAACCCTTTAAGTGACCTCCTTCTGGATCCACCATTTCCTGCGGGTATCCCAACCCCTAGGTCCCTGTCCTCAGATCCATCTATCTGAGCTCCTCCCAGAATCCAGGCTCCGATTCCTCAGAACTCATTCTCCGAGTGCCCCCTCCATTCTAGTGGAGATCCCAGACCCCAAATCATGGATTCCCACTACCATGAACTCCCATATCACTGTTCTTATTCTTTGGAGGATGCAGAACAAACCCTCTGGGCGCCTCTGTCCTCATTGACACACCGTTCTGTGCTCCTCCTTTTCTGCTGGGAAACCAGACCCCAATCTCATAAATTTCCTACTCCCCCCGCACCCCACCCCAGGCTACCCTAGACCACAAACACAAAGCCCAGACTTTACCAGCCCCTCCTCTCTCTGGGCTCCATCTCCCTGGGGCCCAGGATTCAGGATTCAGCCCCAGAAGGGCTCCAATTTCTGTGCAAAATCCACCATCCTGAAATTTCAGTCAGGCCTAGCTAGCTCCCAGTTTTCCAGTTCCTTGGTCTCTGAGTTCTCTGAGGCTCCTTTCCCCAGCTCAGACTCAGATCCTGTGAACTCCAGTGTCTGAGATCTGCTGCTCTTGATCTCATTCTCTTCAAACTCCCCACTTTCCATTAGGCCCAAGTTTCCTAAGCACTTCCTCCATTCCCCTCTATTGAGTTCTCCTCCCTTCCCACAACCAGTAAGAAGTGGGCTCTTCCCTGCGCCTGGACCCCCATGGTAACCTTATAAGGTGAGGCAGCTGTCGACTGAGGCAGGGAGGGGCCAGTGCAGGAGGCCAAGGGCAGCTGCTAAGTTTAGGGTGGCTCCTTCTCCCTTCTTAGAGACAACAGGTGGCTCGACCTCAGTGCCCAGAAAAGAAACTGTCTTAGAGGCATTGGCATGAGTCTGGAGGAGGGAGCAGGGAGGAGGCAACTTCTTCAGGACACCAGGTCCCAAACCGAGCAGGAGGAGGAGACATAGGTGTCCTTGCCAACCTTGAACCTTCTGAGGCTTCCTCAGCCACTATTTCCCCAGACCTCCACTGTATGGAATGGACAGGCACTGAGGTCCAGGGGGTTGGGAGAGGGGACCTCAAAATCTCACAGTCAACCAAGCTGGTTCTTGCCCAGATTGAAGAGAGAAGCAATTGGCCATCCAGCCACCAAGGTGGAGGTGATTAATTAGCTTCTCTCTTTGTGTCTTTGCCTCCCCTCCTCTTGAGTTCCAACTTTTATATCCATATCCAGAAAAGTGATTAAAGACTCACACTAGACCATATCCTTCTGTTTCAAAAGTTTTCAAGGCTCTCAAGGTCTCAGCCCTCAGTCTGGCAGTGAAGACCCTCCAATCTCTGATGTCCAGGCCCTTGTATCCTCTGCTCAAGCCCCATCCCAATTCTGGCGATCTGAACACTTCTGATCTTTGATTTTTCCAGGCCTTTGCCCATCCTTGCCCTCCACTTAGCATGCCTGTTCCTCTACTTCTACCCGACACTTCTAGCGGCCTTCATAAGGTCATTTCAGTACTCCTACACAGGCCTGCTATGCCCTCTACTTCTATATTCCAACTGATGTGTCATTTTCTGCATTTACCCTCTCTCCAGAGCTAGACTGTAAGTTCTACTAAGGCAGGGCCTGAATATTAATTGTAATGATTGTAAGAATTCCCTGGATGTCCAGTGGTTAGGACCCCAGGCTTTCACTGCCAAGGGCCCAAGTTCACTCCCTAGTCAGGGAACTAAGATCCCACAAGTTGTGCAGTGCTGCCAAAAAAAAAAAAAAGAAAGAAATTATAATGATCATACATCACTAATTGTTTCCCAATATGTTCACATCCACAAGTTCTTTGGCCTGGGAATTACCTTCCCATTTTACTGAGCAGGAAACCAGGGCCCAGAGAGTTGGAACACAAAACCCAATGTCACAGAGCAGGCTTTCTGCTCCAGGCTGTCTAGTCTCTTCATACTTAGTGATTCCATGCCACACATCTTCCTTCACAGACTCCCCCCTCTCCTTGAGGGGGATGTGGACTTCCTGATACTTCAGCTTCCCCAGATAGCTCTCTCCCACTTTTAACTTCTGTCACTACCCAGACACATACATACTCTTGACTGTGAACCCACAATGGAGGAGGACTGTGTTTGCCCAAGTGCACCCACGTGGTGCACTTGGAGGGACAGCAAGGGGTGTCTTTGGTCGGCCTTCAGCCTCCCTTCTCCAATGCCTCCATGTTTGATCAGATCCAGGAGTTCAGAGGTGAATATGGGGAGAAGGGAGACTGACGTATGGTACAGTGCCTGGTACACTACTGCTGCTTAATAAATTTACTGGGTTTAAACCTTGCAGGGATATAGGAGCCTGGTTCCTCTCTCTCCTAGTCCTGTGTCTCAGCCTGGGCCCTCTCTGAACACTGGCACATTCCAGCCTCCTTTTGGGAGAAAGAACATCCCTTCCTGCCCAGGTCCTAGCGAGACATGCAGCCCAAGACACCCTCCCTCCTTTGTCCCTCGCTAGGCTCCAGCTGCTGCTGGCCCTCCAAGAAAGGAGAGGCCCTGAGCTGGGCTATTTTGGTATCTGGGGTGGGCACTGACAGGGCTAAGGTTACAGTGGTATGTTAAGGGCTCCCTGGGGCAGGACTATATAACTCCAGAGGGAGTGCTTCAGACGGACTCTCTGCTCATTTCCAGCCAGAGCCACTGCCTTGCCCCCAGGAGACCTAAGACATGGTGAGTGAGAATCCCCCAGCCCAAGCTCAGATCTCTCAGATCTCAGGACAGCCTCACCTCTTGAAAGAAAGGAGCTGGTTCCAAGTCTGGCAAGAGGAAAAAAGATGAATCTTCCCTTTCTTGGTATCATTAATGGGGAATATATAGAATGATGCCCTAAAGGACCCAACCAAGGATACTCTGCCCAGACACTCCACTCTCAGGAGCCCAGTCCCTCTGAAAGCACACTCCTCCACCTTCCTAAATCCCCTGGAACCAGCCAGGCCAGGATTCCCACTCCCATTTTATAAATGAGAAGGTAGAGGTTCAGACAAGGTGAATAAGTGGATCAGGGACACACAGCAAGTCTAGGACTCAGAGGAGCCAGGCTCAGGGCACTCAGAAGGCAAGAAATGTTTCACTTGTTGGGTAGGGTGGAAGGATGGGTACTTGAGGGCTTCAGACAGAAATCTGACAATCCAACTGAAACAAGTCCCCTCAGCAAAGAGTCATAAGGAAGGGGAAGCCAAGAGCCAGAAGAGTTGCTTTAGAAGAATGAACTCAAAGAATCCACTGCCTCCAGAGGAGTAAGGATGGGTCCACGAACTCCTCTGCCCAACCCTCACCCTTCAGGCACCCAAGAAGGCCAAGAGAAGGGCAGTGGCAGAGGGCGGAAGCTCCAATGTCTTCTCCATGTTTGATCAGACCCAAATCCAGGAGTTCAAGGAGGTAAGTGCGGGGAGAAGGAAGACTGAAGGCTGACCAAAGGCAGCCTTTGCTGCCCCTCCCCCCACCCCTCCCTGGAATGTGCACCTGTTTGGGGGAAGGAGAAGGACTTAGATTCCTTACTCCCCTCCCTGCTTGGAGTGTAAGAGGACCTCTGGCTGGCAACCAGAATCTCAGAATCTGATCTGCCTGGAGTAAGGATGCTGAAACTTGGCCATGGGAGACCTAATCTCTCCTTGCCTCTGCCCTCCACAGGCCTTCACAGTAATTGACCAGAACCGGGATGGCATTATTGACAAGGAAGACCTGCGGGACACTTTTGCAGCCATGGGTGAGCTGCCTCCTCTACCTGTAAAGATTCAAGGCTGCAGAGTCCCGAGAGTTCAGCAGCTGTGGGTCCCAGTCCTGCCAAGCCACCTTGGGACTCAGTCTATCCAGGATAAAATTGGATGGGATAAAAAAATTAAAATGGATGGGATGATCTGAATTTATAGGAAGCATTATTCTCTGGCTGCAAGACCCCACTCCAGCCCCTGCTTTCCCAACCCTGTTCCAGGGCGTCTCAATGTGAAGAATGAGGAGCTAGACGCCATGATGAAGGAAGCCAGTGGGCCCATCAACTTCACTGTCTTCCTGACCATGTTTGGGGAGAAGCTGAAAGGTGAATGAAGTATGATGTGTCCTTGGTCCAACCCCTCAGCTGCCTCTCCTCAGAACTTTCAGGGACTGACCCTTTAGCAACCTTTCAGCTACATGTGCCCTCTGACCCCCTCTAGGTGCTGACCCTGAGGATGTAATCACTGGAGCCTTCAAGGTCTTAGACCCTGAGGGAAAAGGCACCATCAAGAAGCAATTGTAAGTGACACGCTCCAGCTGCTCGCACACAGAAAGCCTCTTTCAATTCCCACCAATAATAGGCACTGCCAGTCATATGGGTGGCTCAGACAGTAAAGAATCTGCCTGCAATGCAGGAGACCTGGGTTTGATCCCTGGGTTGGGAAGAACCCCTGGAGGAGGGCATAGTAACCCATTCCAGTATTCTTGCCTGGAGAATCCCTTGAGAAGCTCTTCAGAGGAATCTGGCAGGCTACAGTCCATGGGGTCTTAAAGAGTTGGACACGACTTATCGACTAAGCACCGCACAGCACAGGGATAAGGGAAAAATCAGGACTGTGGAAATGGGCGATGGGACACAGGAAGAGGGGCAAAACGGGAGGCCAGAGTGTTTGGGAGACCCATGAGGAATCCAGAGTGACCCTGGTTTTCAAGATGAGACTGGGAATGGCAAGGGGGATGAGGTGGGAGGGTGTGGAAAGGAATCACGAAGTCCAATCTCAAACCTCCTGTATATCAATCACCTCTCTCCAGCCTGGAGGAGCTGCTGACCACGCAGTGTGACCGCTTCTCCCAGGAAGAGGTGAGTGGAGGAGGGGTCTGGGAGAAGAGGAAGGATGGGGGAAGGGAAACGTAAGGAACCAGTTGGTGATACTCTGCCTGTTTTCTGCAGATCAAGAACATGTGGGCTGCCTTCCCCCCCGACGTGGGCGGCAACGTAGACTACAAGAACATCTGCTACGTCATCACGCATGGCGACGCCAAGGACCAGGAGTAGAGCGGACCCTTTTCGGCCTCTGCTAGTCAACGCTTTCCTGCCAGTCCGACCTCCCCACCCAGACTCCTAATAAATTGAAAGGGTCTCGTTTCTTATCCGCGGCGCCTTCAGTGCGTTTGTGCGAGTGGGACTCAGGTGGTAGGCTGGGCAGACACACCGGCTGGCACGAAAGGAATGCCCAGCAAATGAATTAATAAGTAGTGGCCCGGGGGCCTGGGTGGAGCGGTTCCACCCGCTAAGCTCGCCACTTATTCCCGCTGGGAAAGAGAAGACTTGCGTGGCCTCAGAGAAACTCAGTTTTTATTGAAGTCACGGATAGGGAAAAGTGGGGAGGAGATGGGGGTGTTCAGGGTTGGAAGAGGAGGTCGCGCTCCAGAAGTGAGCTGGGGCGGAGCCAAAGGCGGGGCTACAAATTCCAGGATTGGGAGAACCTGAGAACCCGCCCCTTAGAAGGCGGGCCTTACAGGCTGGGGCTCCGGGATTAGGCGCCTGGCAGCCTGGGGCTCAGGGATTGGACAAAAGACGAACCGAAGGCGGAGGCGAGGTAAAGAAAACCCCGATGCGGGCCTCAGAGAGCGTCGGACTGCTCGCCTTGAGCCTGGCTCAGCTGCATCTGGGCCTGCATCTTCTCCAGCATCTCTTGCATGCGGCGCAGCTGTGCGGGGCAAGATTGCAGGCATTGGGTCCGGGCGAGGCCAGAGAGGGACTCCGAAGAGGACTTGGGGGTCTTGGTCTGGGGGAAAGCTCACCTCTTCGTCTTTCTCGCGAATCAACTTCTCCGTGTCTGCCAGAGGCAGCATGGGCAGCGGGATCTCTGTGGCGCTTTGGCGGGAAAGCTTACTAGGGGATGGGAGAGAAGGAAAGGAATCAAAGGCGAGGGCCTTGGTTGAGTCACCGCTGCGAGACAGGATCTGGAGTTTGGAGTCTAGGATGCGGAGCCACATCCTTAGGTTAGGGAGGTAAGCAAAAGGGATGGGGAAAAAAAGGCCGGAGAGAGGTCTAGAAGGTGAAGGTCGAGGTAATGGAGAGTGAGGGTGGGGCCTTGGAAGAACCTAACTGTCCGCGCTGGCTCTCACCTACGGTTGGCTCGATCCCGCGCCCCAGGCCGGGCCAGGCTCTGTAGGCAGCGGGCCCGGTAGCCCTCGTAGAGCAGGTCGTGCGTCACCTCCTTCAGGTCCTGCAGGTGTGTCTGCACGAGCATCCGTCGCAGGTTCAGGAAATCGCAGTGATGTGGGTTCTCCACTGGGGGGCGGACCCGCGAGCGTCAGGGAACTTAGGTCGGGTCGGCTGCCCAAGGACCTCTCTTGGGGCTCCTAGGACCCCCGGGACCAGAACTTTCCCCAACTTCACATGTTGGGTACGGTTGGCTGGGAGGCGGCCTGAGCTCCCTGCTGGCCTCAGAACGCGTACCCGGCCTTACTCACCCTCTACAGTGCCCCAGGAGTAGTGGCGTCCTCTCACCGGTCGGGGCCCGCCGTCCCGCACTACTTCGCAGGAACCGACGACGGCAAAAGGGATGCTTTCCTAGAGGGGAGGAGTCAACGATCTCCATCCTCTCCCCGCCCCGTGGACAGAAACCTTTCTCAGCTCCCACCTCCACATCCGCCTCCCCTGGCTTCTCAGTCTCGTCCTGCTTTGCCTCTGTACCTTCATCTCCGCATCCTGCCTCTTGAAGTCTTCATCCTCATCAGAGTCACATTCGGGGAACTGGTAGATATTGATCTCTTCCTCCTTCAACTGTTCCCGGATCTTGGAGGAGACAGATGCAGACAGAAACACAGAGGCTGTGAGCCACAAAGACCACGAGAGACAGTGAGATCTAGATACAGACACAGGATGAAAGAGACAGAGAGGAAGGCGTGAAAAACAAAGATGGTGAGAGATGGGCATCCAGAAGACTGAAAACAAAATCTCAGATGATGAGAGAGACACAGATGATGAAAAACTGAGACCTTACCCTAAGAGGGAAAAGACTGATGTTTGGGAAGTTTTGAAGATGAGCAGACACCAAAAGACCAGGAGAGAGAGACATAAGTGGAAACAGTGGGAGAGGGCGCTGAAGAAGCGGGGAAATGGGGGCATGGTGAGCATCCTGGGGCCAGAGGAATAACATGGGTTGTTACGTCCACACTCCTGCCCTCAGACAGATCTTAGCCAAGCATCCAGCCCAGGGATTCTATTCTGAGCCTCCAGAGATGTGGCTTCCTGAAGCAGCTTATGACCCACCTTTCTCAAAAACTTTCTTCTAGTCTAGCCTAACACGTCACGCTCCGGAAAGGCTACCCCAAGATCAAAGAAGTCAAAGCTGAGTTCAGCTTTGTCATGACTTTTGGCTTCATGTGCAGACCAAAGGTCAGAGGCCACCACACACACCTTCTGTTTGAGGGCCTGTGTTTCCTTTGGCATCAGGGCATCTGCTTTGCCAATGACCGGGATGATGTTGACCTTCTCGTGCACTGCCCGGAGGAAGGCCACATCTAGGGGACGGAGCCTGCACCCAGAAATAGGTCAGGGCTCAGTTTCAGGGAACAGAGACCCACCCCCGCCCCTGCCCTCCCCAAATGTCCCAACCCCCTAGGGTGTCCCACAGACCCCCGGCCAAAGGGTGAAATGAAGTAGAGGCAGCAGTGGACACGGGAATCCTGGATATTCTTCCGGTTCAGGCCACTCTCATCCCGAAGATACTGCTCAAACTGCTCCTCGATGAAGCGCACCACAGGCAGCCAGCTGGGGGTGTGGGGAGAGTGCCTGCAGTCAGAGATCTGGACCGTAGTGGAGGGCAGGGGGCAAGGCTAGCCAGGACTGTGGGGGTGAGAAGCAGGGTCTTTGGCTCCAACCAAAGATGTCAGAGGAAACTGGCAGGTGAGATGTTGGGAAGCACAAGGCGTTTTGGGCCCTAAGACCACCAGAAACAGGTCCTGCTGTTTCAGGGGCGTGAGTAGGGCGGGGCAGACCAGCTCTGAATCCGACCCCTCGGTCTCAGAGTAGCCAAATTGGGAAGCTGAGCCCTGGGCTCTCCCCCATTCCTCACCAGTCTGAACAGTCCACTGAGTCCCCAAAGCCAGGTGTGTCCACCACAGTCAGCTTCACCTTAATACCCCCCTCCTCGATCTCCACGCCCCGGCGCTCGATGGTCAGCGTTTGTGTCAAGCGAGCTATGAGGATGGGGAGAGGTCAGGGAGCTGGCGAGGGGTCTGAAGCAGGACTAATTTCCTTTCTCAGACTCACAGTTGCCCCCCCACCCATTTTTCAGGGGAGGAGACTGAGTCTCAGAGAAAAGCAGTGAGCTGCCTGAGTTCCCCAGAATGTCATGGGAGACCCAGAAGGAAAGGAAGTGTGTGTAGTCTGGGAGGAGAGGGGTCAGAGGGCATGGGCAGTGTGCTGGGGAGAGGGGCATCTTACCACTGGCTTCTGGTATTTGCCGATCCTCATAGAGGTTGGTGAGAAATAGGCTGTTGATGAGGGTAGATTTTCCCAGGCCTGACTCCCCTGTGGACAGGTCAAGCCCAGCTGGTCAGGTGAGGGGATAGCCAAGGTTTCTTGAGGACCCCCTACCAGGCCCCTCTCCAAAACCCTCAGACCTGCCACCATGAGTGTGAAGTCAAAACCCCTCTTGACAGACTTGCGATGCAGCTGGTTGGGGAGGGCGGCAAACCCCACATACTCCTTGTCCTGTTGGTGAGGTGGACGATATGAGGCTGCTGGGGGTGGCAGGCAGGGTCCCCCAGTATGACCTGATCTCAGAGGCTAGGAGAAGTCAGCCCACTGTGGGTTGACCTGGACCTGGCTACCTGGGGGCTGGGGACTGAGAGATGCCTGGATTCCTGGGGATAAGGACTCACCATGGCCCCGATAGCTGTCGCTGCACCTGATAGCTCTCCCCACTTCCTCTGGTGGGGCAGGAAGTTGAGGGCGGCAAACAAGGGGGCGGGCAGTATAGGAGCTGAGATGCTCCAACTGGCCCAGAGAGTGGGGAAAACCAAGATCGAGAACAGCTGGTTCTCGATTCCTGGGCCCCTTTGCCCATCACCCTGATAGGAAGCCTCAATCCCTCTGTTCTCTGTACATGTTTATTCCAAGCCCCGCTGTGACCCCATCACCCTGATGGAAGGTAGGGTTTAAGCAGAGAGGAAGGAAGTGGGTTGGTCTCTCTAGCAAGTGAGGTGAAGGCTTGGATAAAGACAGTTTAAAACAGTTTCAGCCTGGTGCTCTGTGATGACCTTGAGGGGTGGAATGGGGGTGGGGTAGGGAGAAGGCTCAAAAGAGAGGGCTACATATATATATATACTTATGACTGATTCACACTGTGGTATGGCAGAAACCAACATACCATTGTAAAACAATTATCTTCCAATTAAAAAATAATAAAATTTAAAACAATTTCCAAGGGTCTGAGTGGATCAAAAGCAACAAGATTGAGGGTAGGAGGGACTATCTATTTTCCTCCCCAGCTCATGCACTGGATTCTTAAAAAAGGATGTCAGGTCTTTGGATACTACTGCCAGAGAGCCTGCCTTCAGAATCCTAGCGAAGGCACTTCTCTGCTCAAAACCCTTCACTGACTTCCCAGTGATCTTAATCAAGTCTGAGAGTCCTGGCCAAAGCCTCCTGCATCTGACCTCATCACCTCCTCTGATTCGCCCTTGGCAAGTGCCCACATCCTTGGCTCTGTCTACGATTTTGTTTATTTTTGCCTGTGCTGGGTCTTACTTGCTGCAAGAACAGAAGAACTCTAGTTGGGACGTACAGGCTTCTCATTGCGATGGCTCCTCTTGTTGCAAAGCACAGGCTGTAGGCTCAAGTGCTTCGGGAGTTGCAGCTCCTGGGCTCTAGAGCAGTCTCAGTAGTGGTGCACAGGCTTAGTTCCTCCTTGGCATATGGGATCTTCCCAGATCAGGGATGGAACCCATGTCTCCTACACTGACAGGTGGATTCTTTACCACTGAGTCACCAGGGTAGCACCCTTGGCTCTGTCTATATTGGACTTTTCCTTCTTTGCACCAGGTGAACTCAGTCTTTCAAGAGTTTGCTTCAAAGGGTTCTTCTTCCTCCTTTATGAAATCTTCCCCACCCACAAAAGGAAGAGTCATTTTCCATCCTCTGGACTCCCCAGCACCTTTCATAGCCCTTCCAATGCCCACCTTTGCTTACCTGGCTGTCTTTTCTACTCCTGGCTGAGCTTTCTGAGGGCAGGAACTATGTCTTCCTAATGTTTACATCCCTGGTGTCTTGCACAGGGCCTGGTACCAAGAAGGTGCCAATAAATAATATACCAGATGAATGAATGCATGAAAGAGTGAGTGATTGAAGTTAGTTAGGAAAAAGGCAGGGAGGCTACAGAATGTGTAAAAGGAACTGGTCTTTGGAGTCAGAAAGAACTTCCCAGACCTCAGTTCTACCACTTGCTGTGTGATCTTGGGCAAGTCATTTGCCCTCCCTGAACACTATTTTTTTCATAGTAAGATGAAATGCACACACTTAGACTTTTTATCAGGAATCAGTGGTTTTGGATGACACAGGCTTTGGAGCTAATCATTTATGTATACAACATACCATATATACATATATATTAATATATATGTACACATGTTGTTGTTGTTTAGTCACTAAGTTGTGCCTGACTTGTTTGCAACTCCATGACTGTAGCCCACCTGGTTCCTCTGTCCAGGCCAGGTAAGAATACTGGAGTGGGTTGCCATTTCCTTCTCCAGGAGATCATCCTGACCCAGGGGTCGAACCTGCATCTCCTGCTTGGGGTGCGTGTGCACACGTGCACGTGCACACACACACACACACACACACACACACACACACACACCAACTTTAGAACTTATGAACTGAATGACCTCTCTGAACCTTAATATGACCTATAAAGCACTGTTTGGTCTGTGTGTGTGTGTGTGTGTGTGTGTGTGTTAGTCACTCATTTGTGTCTGACTCTGCAACTCCATGGGCTAAGCCCACCAGGCTCCTCTGTCCATGAGATTTTCCTGACAAGAATACTGGAGTGGGTAGCCATTCCCTTCTCCAGGAAATCTTCCTGACTCAGGGAGAGAACCCACATCTCCTACATTGCAGGCAGATTCTTTACCATCTGACCCACCAGGGAAGTCTATTGCTTGATCTGGATCCTGCCTATTGCTCCAACCCCATTTCCATCCTTCACTCCTTGTGGTTCTATTTATCATTTCCCATTTAGCCCCTGTTGTGTCCCCCATCCCACCTTCATGTGTTGGAGCCCTAAACCCCATGACTATAAAAGTAAGACCTTTAAGGAGGTAATTAAGGTTAAATGAGGTCAGGAGGGAGGGGCCCTGATTGGATAGATCTGGTGTCCTTATAAGAAGACACCAGCAATCTCTGAGCATGCACAGAGAAAAGGCCATGTGAGGACATAGTGAGAAGGCGGCTGTCTGCAACCCAAGAAAAGAGGCCTCATCAGAAACAGCCTCTGCTGGCATTTTGATCTTGGACTTCCAGTCTCCAGAATTATGAGAAAATAAGTATCTGTTGTTTAAGACTTCTAGTCTGTGGTTCTCTGTTATGCCAGCCTGAGTTTATACAGCCTCATAGCATCCTCCTTTATCCTAAGGCAACTACTCTAATGTGCACGATGTGTAATGTTTTTTTGTTCATATATATTTTGAAAAATGTGTAGTTCACGGTACACAAATGTTTACAGAAATAGTTGTATGTGTTTACATATATGTTATATATATGTTATATATATAATGGGCTTCCCTGGTGGCTCAGAAGGTAAAGAATCTGCCTGCAATGCAGGAGACCTGAGTTCAATCCCTTGGTTGGGAAGATTCCCTGGAAGAGGGAACAGCTACCCACTCCAGTATTCTGGTCTGGAGAATTCCATAGACAGAGGAGCCTGGCAGGCTACAGTCCACGAGGCCACAAAGAGTTGGACACGACTGAGCAACTTCCATTATGTACGTAATATATGTACATAGCACACAAATGTTTACACAAATAATAGTGTAGTAGTGAAAGACATTCAGTCGTGTCCGACTCTTTGCAACCCCATGGACTATACAGTTCGTGGAATTCTCCAGGCTGGAATACTGGAGTGGGTAGCCTTTCCCTTCTCCAGGGCATCTTCCCAACCCAGGAATCAAACCCAGGTCTCCCGCATTGCAGACTGATTATTTACCAGTTGAGCCACAAATAGTTATCTGTGTTAATATATATTTCTACTTATTAATTTATTCAATTAGCATTAACTTTTAAGATCCATCCATGCTGACATCTTATCCTTATCAACCTCATTTTTATTATGTATATGCATATTTCAAATTATTAATTTTTGGCTGTGCTGGGTCTTAGTTGCTGCATGCAGGCTGTCTCTAGTTGCAGCGAGTGGGGGCTACTCTAGTTGCTGAGCACAGCCTCTAGAGTGTGGGCTTCAGCAGTTGTAGTGCCTGAGCTCTGTAGTTGTGGCACATGGGCTTAGTTGCCCCATAGCATGTGGGATCTTCCCAGACCAGGGATCAAACGCATGTCTTTGGCAGGCAGATTCAAAACCACTGGACCACCAGGGAAGTCTGTCAACCTCAATTTTAGTACTCCCTTTCTGTAACCCTGGGAAAACCACCCCTCTGGCCCTTACTTTCCTCATCTATCATATGGGATTGCATACTCCTGCCACACTGAATTCACAGAAGTTGTTCAAGTTTCATATGCTTATAAAAACATATAGGGATTAAGAGCTGTGTGATCCTGGCCATCTTACTTTAACATTCTTGTGATTTCATTTCTGTATCTGTTAAATGATTCATTAATAATTTCACCTCATAGGGCCATGATGAGGATTATCTATCTGATACACATAAAACTCTTAGCAGTGCCTGACATAAAAGATGAGCTTGAATGCTAGCTCTTGCTATGACATGAGCTGAGAGGTGTGACAGTGCCATTAGCTCCAACCTAGCGACTGCTCTTCTGGATCAGTTGCTGAGAATCCAGACGGAGTGAAACCAGTCAGGGTTGCCGCCCTCTGGGGAGACGGAGACAGCCACAAGTGTGACACACAGCACTGGTGCTAAAAATGTAGTGTAATAAGGAGATAAACAGAGTACTTTGAGAAGCCGAGGGATAGGATAATTACACCCTTCCCCTGCACCACAACCCTTCTTTCTGCACTTCTCATCAGGCTAAGCAGCCCTACCATTTTAGTTAAAACTCTGAACGCCTCCCTCCCTTGCCCTCTGCAAATATATCCAGTTGATTTTCAAGTCCTTTCTACTGATGAGAAAAAGCAGCCCTTCCTACCTACTTCCCTCACTGTTTTGCCCCTGGCCTGGTTTCAGACTCAAATCAGGCTCTTCCCCGAATTACTCAACAACCTTTAAGAAAATAACATGGACACACCTGTCAGAATGGCTATCATCAAAAAGACCACAAATAACAAGTGTTGGCAAGGATGTAGAGGAAAAAGAACCCTCGTACACTGTCGGTGGGGACGTAAATTGGTGTAGCCAATGTGGAAAACAGTATGAAGGGTCTGTAAACAACTGAAAATAGAACCACTATGTGATCCAACAATACCACTCATGGGCATGCATCTGAAGAAAATAAAAGCACTAACTCAGAAAGATACATGCACCCCAGTGTCCAAAGTATGGAAGCAATAACAGCCAAAATGTGGGAGCAACCGGTGCCCATCAACAGATGAATGGATAAATAAGATGTGGTGTTACACACACAATGGAATACTACCTGCTGCTGCTGCTGCTAAGTCGCTTCAGTCGTGTCCAACTCTGTGAGACCCCATGGATGGCAGCCCACCAGGCTCCCCCGTCCCTGGGATTCTCCAGGCAAGAACACTGGAGTGGGTTGCCATTCCTTCTCCAATGCATGAAAGTGAAAGTGAAGTTGCTCAGTCGTGTCCGACTCTTAGCGACCCCATGGACTGCAGCCTACCAGGCTCCCCTGTCCATGGAATTTTCCAGGCAAGAGTACTGGAGTGGGGTGCCTCAGTCATAAAAAAGAATAAAATTTTGCCATTTGCAACAACATGGATGGACTTGGAGAGTATTATGCTTAGTGAAATATCAGACAAAGACAAATACTATATATTATTACTTACATATGGAATCTAAAAATAAAGCAAGGTAATGAATATAACAAAACAGAAAGAGACTCACAGATCTAGAGTAAACTGGTGGTTACCAGTAGGGAGTTGGGGGGGGAGAAGGGCAAGATAGGGCTGAGAGATTAAGAGATACAAGCTCCTATGTGTAAAATAAATAAACTACAAGGATATATCATACAGCACAAGAAATAGGGCCAACATTTTATAATAACTATAAATGCAGTATAATCTTTAAAAATTGTGAATCACTATGTCATACACCTGAAGCTTATATAATATTGTAAATCAACCATACCTCAAAAAAAAGAAAACAAGAGAAAAATAACATGTATATTGATTTATTTATTGTAAAACCAATACATATTCTTATGGGAAAATGAGCAACTGCAAATGGTTAGGAAAACATACATCTAATATCATTACTGATATAATCTCATTTTGATTTTCATCCTTCTGGATTTTCTCATATGCCTATGCATATGAATAAATATATATTCACAAAACTAAGATCATACTATAATTTTAGAAACCTGTTTTTGTCATTTAATATGTCCTGTAAGTCTATGATCATAAATACACGTCTACATTATCATTTTTTAATAGTTTTATTTCATTATCATTTATATACACTTATATTTCATTTGTTTATTTATTTGGCTGTGCCGGGTCTTAATTGCGGCAGTGGGGGATAGAAGCTGGGCCCTGTGCATTGGGAGTGGGGCGTCTTAGCCTACATTATCGTTTCCATAGCTGCTTAGTATTCAGGTTGATGGGCTTAGTATTTAGGTGGCACTAGTAAAGAACCCGCCTGCCAACACGGAAGACCTAAGACGTAGATTTGATCCCTGGGTCGGGAAGATATCTTGGAGGAGGAAATGGAGTGAAAGTGTTTGAGCTGTATTCTTGCCAGGAGAATCCCACTCCAGTATTCTTGCCAGGAGAATCTCACAGACAGAGAAGCCTGGCAGGCTATGGTCCATAGGGTTGCAGAGTAGGACGTGACTGAAGCGACTTAGTGCACACACACACACATTTAGGTTGATTCCTACTCTTCCCCGTGATAAACAATGCTGAGCTGGGATGATTATGTGGTGTTATCATTGTGCACTTGTCCAAACCACTTCCTTGGGTCTCATTTCTATAAGGGGAATTAGGGAGTCAAAGGAAGTCACACATTTAAGGCATTTGTGCATATTAACAAATGCACTCAAAAAAGGATCGTGACCTGGTTAAGTTCAGAAATGACACGAATTAGTAGTGACACAATATTCCATTTACATGCTTATTAATTCCAACAAATTATGCTTAGTCATTCCTGGGATAAACACTTTATAATGATAAAATTTGAGGACTGTTTGGAGAAAGGAAGATCCCCTTGAGGTTTCTATGGGGCAGTGAATGGTAGACAGTAGTCTTACCATTTCATAATCACCCTGATTACTTCTTTTTCATCTCACAATCATATCTTCATAACCACCTATGGCACTACCAGACATCCCTGGAAGGGCTTCTGTATCTTTAGACCTGAGTTCAGATTCAGACCTAATAACTCCAGGTTTCATCTTCTCAAAGTTAAACCTTGTTCTACAAGTGACTATGGCATGAGGGCTGACCAGCCTTTGGGGGGTTCCCTCCAAGAGGAACTAGCTCTTTACCATTTTGGTACCCTCTTACCTCCATTTCCCAGCAACGTGCCTGGTACATGTTGGACCCCCAGGAAATGTTTGTGGAACTAATCATTAACTTACCATCTTATCTGCAGCTTCCACTACTTTCATGTTATGTAAACTTATGACACATTAATCAGAGCTATTATTTATTTTCCTTTTGAGGATTGATCATAATCATGGAGATTGTGTCATAAATATATATATATATATATATATATATATATATAAATAATTACAGTCTATATAGGGCTTCCCTGGTGGCTCAGACAGTACAGTATCTGCAGAATTTGCCTGCAGTGCAGGAGGCCCGGGTTTGATCCCTGGTTTGGGAAGATCCCCTGGCGAAGGGAATGACTTCCCACTCCACTATTCTTTACCTGGAGAAGTCCATGGACAGAGGAACCTGGCAGGCTACAGTCCATGGGACTGCAGAGTTGGACACAACTGAGCAACTAACACTTCCATTTTTTCATATATATATATATATATATGTATATATTTGCCTGCTCCAAGTCTTGGGTGCAGCATGCAGGATCTTCAATCTTCATTGCACATCAGGGACCTTTTAGTTACAGCATGTGGGATCTACCTTCCCAACCAGGAATTGAATCCGTGTCCTCTGCATTGGGAGCTTGGAGTCATCACCAGATGACCAGGAAAGTCCCCTTAATCATCTTTGGATCCCCAAGCTTCTAGCGCATAGTAGGTTTTCCATTAGCGTGTGAGCCACTGTGCCTGGAGTTCTTCATTCAGGGTCCCCTTCAGCCAGGCTCTGGACTTCGCTGAAATCTTAGCTGATTGAAAGGATCAGCTTGAAAACACCACCTTCTTCCTTGGTTACTTCAGCTCAAAGAGTCACAACTGATATTTTTTACTGAGTACTTTACAGATATTATTCTCAACCATTCAAATTAGGTAGTATCTCCATTTTACAGTTCAGGAAACAGAAGTAACTTCCCCAACCAAGGTTAAAGGGAGTAAATGACAAGATCAGGAATAAAACTTTGCACGAATGACCTTAAAGACAATGTCCGCAGCCACTAAACTCTACAGGTTTCTCTCTGTACTACATTCCTATCATATCTTTGTTCATTAGGTCATTGTAGACTGTCCACACATCTGTATGTCTCCATGTTCTAAATGTGAGAAACTGGGCCATAAAGAAGGCTGAGCACCAAATAATTAATGCTTCTAACTGCAGTACTGGAGAAGACTTTTGAGAGTCTCTTGGACAGCAAGGAGACCAAACCAGTCAATCCTAAAGGAAATCAACCCTGAATATTAATTGGAAGGATTGATGCTGAAGTTTAAGCTCCAATACTTTGGCTGGCCCTTGATGCAAAGAGCTGACTCATGGGAAAAGACCCTGATGCTGGGAAAGAATGAGGGCAGGAGGAGAAGCGGGCAACAGAGCATGAGATGGTTAGATAGCATCACCAACTCAATGAACATGAATTTGAGCAAACTCCGGGAGACAGTGAAGGACAGGGAAGCTTGTCATGGAGTCACAAAGAGTTGGACATTACTTAGCAACTAAACAACAAACATTTGTGCACGCTCATTCCCACGAAGACCTCTTCTTGTTCTCCCATACTATAATATCTTGAATTAGTGCACATAACTCTCACACCCTTACAGTTCTTATTTATCATGAATTGTTTGCTTGCCCTTTTAAAATGGTAGCATCCCAAAGACAACTCTTACATGTGCTTTATCTCTGTATCAAACTGTTGGCATAGTACTGAGGCACTAATAAGTGTTGATTAATATACAAATCTTAATTAACCCTCTCCATCATTAGATGAGCTGCAAACAGAGGCACCCCACCCACTCCCCAAAGGCAAACATGCCCAGAAGAGATACTGGGGATCACATCCCTGGGACCATTGAAACAGCCCCAACCAGGGCCGCACCAAGCTGGGAAACAAGATGTAATGTTTTTGCTTCTCCCTGGGTCCTTTTGTAGCGCCGTAGGCCTGTCCCTAGTCTTCCCATGGCCTCTTTTCTATGCATCTGTCTCTCTTTGTCTCTGCCAGTTTCACTCTTTGTTCCTCTGCCTCCGGGCTTGTTTCTCGCCAGGTGCCCTGCCCAGTTCCTCCGACTCTGCTTCAACGACTTTATATCTCTCTTATCTGTTTCCACATGTCTTTGTTTCAGGAGGCCAATCTTTTGCTCCTGTGTGTTTGGTCCGCTGCAGTCTCTCAGTCTCTCTGCATTTGCATCCTCTCTGACTGGGGGCTCTCTGGGTTACGACTCTGAGTCTCTGGATCCAAGTCTAAGTCCATCGGCCTGCCTCTCCCCAGCATTTATCTGGCGTTTGCCACTAGCTCCCGAAGCCGCCTCGGTCTTCCCCAGCCAGCCCAGCCCCCATCCCCGGCCCTCGGCCTCGCCGACCAGCCCGGCTTTGTTTCCTGCGTCTCGGCGCCCCGCCCCCGCCCCGTCTGGGGTCTCCGCCGCCCTCTGCCGCCCTTTGTCTGCCTTGGTCTTTCCCCCACCCCTTTCCCGGGGTCTGTCTTTGGCTGTCTCTTTGTTTCTCCAGGCTGAACTGGCTGCAGCTGTCTGCCACCTCCGGAGGTCGGCGCGGGTGGCCGGACACAGCGACAATTAGGAAGAGTCTTCGGCCCTCCGCATTCAGCTCCAGCCCAGGAAACACACGGTTAATACCAGAGAGTTCGGGCAATTGGACTTGGCTCAGAGTAGCCCTCTCCGCGGCACGCGGCTGCCCGCCGGCCACCGAGCTCCAGAGGACACGGGCGGCCCCCACAGGCGTGCAGCTCCTCCAGGGTCCTAGAGCGGCCCGGTGCCGCCCGGCGCTTCCGCTTCCCGTCCCCGCCCCCGGCGCCCGCCCCAGGGACGCCCGGGTCCGAGCCCCCTCCTCGTTTGGCGCCGAGCCCGATCCCCTAGCCACTGGTGGCACAGGCACTGGAGCCCCGCGGAGGAGCTCCGGAGGGCCCCGGACTGGCGGCAGCGGCGGCTGAAGCGGCGGCGGCAGCGGCGGGAGGGCAAGGGGGCGGCTGCGCGCCGGAAGGAGCAGCAGGTGCAGGGGCGACCGGTGGCGCGGGCGGGGGTCACCGGAGCCGCGCCCCGTACCTCAGACACCCGAATGCTGTCCGGTGCCCGTGCCGGCCGGCAGAGGGCAGCGGCAGGGCCCCGCCGTCCGCACATGGCTGTGTGACCGTGAAATTGTGTCTGTCTCCTTGCTCAGGGCGGCGTGCCGGCGATGGAGCGCGCGGTGGAGCCCTGGGGTCCGGATTTCCGTGGCTCAGAGGAGAGCGAGCAGCTGAGAGGCGCCCGCACAGGTGAGGGCCGAAGCGGTGCACCTCCATGGGCAGGTAATGGCCGGGTGGGGCCCCCGGTTCTGGGCTTTGCCTAGCCCAGACCCAGAAAAATAGGACGTGAACTGTGCTTCCAGGGAGAGGGGGGGAACCAGTGTTTCTGAGCACCTACTAAGCGACACGCCTTGAGGGGCATCATTTCAAGGACTCTCTCCCCGTCCCCTGCAGTCATCCTCCTCGCTGCTTCAGTCCTACTTAAGGCCTCGTTCTGTCTCATCCTGGCAAATGCAGCGGCCTCCCCTCAGCCCTTTTCTCTCCAGTGTTGCACTCACTGTGCAGCCACATTGATCTGAGTCCTCGTCTAATCCTGTCTCTCTCCACAAAAATCTTCCCTAGCTCCCTTCTGCTACTAATTAAAAGCGTTAGTCTAGCGTTCAATTCAGATCTTCCATGCTTCATCCAGTCCCAACATCCTTTTCCAGCTTTATCACACATTCCTTTCCATGGTTTACTTTTTTTGTGCGCTGTGAAAGCCTAGCCCTATTTCTGATGTCCTCTGTCTAGTGACATCGCAGTTCATTCTGAGCCCGCAATTATAATTATTTGTGTTTTATCTTATTTCTCCTACCAACGCTAAGTATCCTGAGGGACAGCTGTGTGTCTGGCTCCTCTCAGGTACATACAAGATGACTGAAGAAATAAACTGCAGATTGGGCTAATAAAAGATAAAATCTAATTAGTAAATACCAGGCTTTCCACATAGAATATAAGGTAGGGCTTAACAGCAGGCTTGGGAATCAGACCCGAGTTAGAAACCTGACTGTGTTACTTTAGAACCTTGAGCGAGTGACTTAAAATTCTCAGAGACTGCATGTCTGTAAAATGGGGACAGTTAATAGTATTACCTCATAGGATTGTTTGCAAGGATTCAGTAATGCTTACTTAAGTGATTGGCACATATGAAAGGCATGGTAAAAGGAGGTTACTGTTACTGAGAGGCACAGACAATATAAGGGCTTCGAAAATTCAGAGGAGAGAGATCTTTGCGACCACAGATTGTCAAGGATGCCTTTCTGGGGAGACTGCTATTGAAGATAGTGTGTTAATCGCTCAGTGTGTCCTGAGCGATCACATGGACCCACCAGGCTCCTCTGTCTGTGGAATTCTCCAGGCCAGAATTACTGGAGTGGGTGGCCATTCCCTTTTCCAGGTGGTCTTCCCAACCCAGGGATCGAACCTGTTTCTCCCACGTCACAGGCTGATTCTTCACCATCTGAGCCTCAGAGGGAAGGCTGAGCCAAAAGGCAGGATCTATTGCTCCTTTTTCTTTCCCCAGGTCTAGGGAGTGAGCATGCGGAGATTTCTCAGCCAGACGAGTTTGAACATGCCCCACAGGAGGATGACTTGGAGTTCAAGGAAGAGGAAGATTTGGCCCCAGGTCATGAAGTAGGAAATGCTTCTCTCAAACCTAAAGGCATTCAGACCTGGGATGACCTGTGGGTCCAGAGGGAGGGGCCTGGAAAACCTCAGGCTCGGGACAGAGGCCCTCGGCTCCTAGGAGAACCACGCTGGGGCCAGGCTAGTGATCGGGCTGCTGTATGTGGTGAGTGTGGCAAAAGCTTTCGGCAGATGTCAGATCTGGTGAAACACCAGCGAACCCACACCGGGGAGAAGCCCTACAAGTGCGGGGTCTGTGGCAAGGGCTTTGGGGACAGCTCTGCCCGGATTAAACACCAACGAACTCATAGTGGCGAAAAGCCCTACAGAGCCCGGGCACCAGCCCAGGGGTCCCCAAAGATTCCTCGGTCCAGGATCCCGGCTGGCGAGCGCCCCACTATCTGCGGTGAATGTGGCAAGAGCTTCCGGCAGAGTTCGGACCTGGTGAAACACCAGCGGACACACACGGGCGAGAAGCCGTACAAGTGTGGCATCTGTGGCAAGGGCTTTGGCGACAGTTCTGCCCGTATAAAGCACCAGCGGACACACAGAGGGGAGCAGCCCCCCCGGCCCGTGGTGCCCCGGCGGCAGCCATCTCGAGCCACCACGGCAGCCGCACAGGGACCTAAGGCCCAGGAAAAGCCATACATCTGCACCGATTGTGGCAAAAGATTTGTGCTCAGCTGCAGCCTCCTGAGCCACCAGCGCAGTCACCTGGGGCCCAAGCCCTTCGGCTGCGATGTGTGTGGAAAGGAGTTTGCCCGGGGCTCCGATCTGGTAAAGCACCTGCGAGTGCACACAGGAGAGAAGCCCTACCTCTGCCCGGAGTGTGGCAAGGGCTTCGCTGACAGCTCTGCGCGAGTCAAGCACCTCCGCACCCACAGTGGCGAAAGGCCTCACGCCTGTCCCGAGTGTGACCGTACCTTCAGCCTCAGCTCCACCCTCCTCCGCCACCGCCTCACTCACATGGAGCCCCAGGACTTCAGCTTCCCAGGCTACCCTCTGGCCCCCCTGATCCCCAGCCCACCTCCTAGCTCCAGCCCGCCCCCACCTCCTCTAGGCACCAGCCCCCCGCTGACGCCTCGAAGCCCTTCACACTCGGGGGATGGCCCTTTTGGCCTGCCTGGCTTGGAGCCGGAGCCCGGGGGCCCACAGGCTGGAGAGCCGCCACCACCACTGGACGGTGACAAGCCCCACAAGTGCCCTGAGTGTGGCAAGGGCTTCCGCCGGAGTTCGGACCTGGTGAAACACCATCGTGTACACACGGGGGAAAAACCCTACCTCTGCCCAGAATGCGGCAAAGGTTTTGCCGACAGCTCAGCCCGAGTCAAGCACCTCCGCACCCATCGTGGGGAACGGGCTAGGCCACCACCACCATCCACTCTCCTGAGGCCACATAACCCCCCTGGCCCAGCACCCACTGCCCCTCGATCACGAGTCCGGGCTCAGCCCTCTGGACCCAGCCAGCCCCATGTGTGTGGCTTCTGCGGGAAGGAGTTTCCCCGGAGCTCAGACCTGGTCAAACACAGGCGCACACACACTGGGGAGAAGCCATACAAGTGTGCAGAGTGTGGCAAGGGCTTTGGTGACAGTTCTGCCCGTATCAAGCACCAGCGTGGGCACCTGATCCTGAGGCCCTTTGGGACAGGAGATGGTCTGGCAAGGCCCCTCAAAGAGGAGCCACCAACGGGACTAGAATGATGGGGTCCAGGGAGGGTGGAGGCCCAAGAGACCAAAGGGAGGGTATCTGCTGCTTAAGCAGAGAAGAAAGGGCCTGGGAGGTGGTGGGAGGGAGAAGGAAGGGAAGAAACAAAGGGGAGAAAGGAGTGAATAGGTAGAAATAAGAGATTTGGAGACAAATGATCTTGAAGCTCAGGAAATTCCTGGCTGGGCTGGGTCAGGACCTTGCCAGTTTGGTTTATACCCCCAGCTTCTAGACACTGCCTGGAATACAATAGGCAATAAATACCTGTTGAG
>SJYV01056333.1:1753098-1788027 GCA_006410875.1 Neotragus pygmaeus
AAGCCCCCCCCCCCCCACCCAGGGGAGGGGTAGGGGTGAAAGCCAACCTTGAGTGGGTCAGGGCAGAAATGAGGAAGCAGAGTGGGCAGTTTGGCTATGGAAAGCATGATGGAAATAGCTGGAGTTTTGTCGGTGTTGCCTTATCAATAGGAAAGAGGCTCGATTATGCTTTATGGCCTGGTGGGAAGGGCTAATGGAAAGGAAGAGACCTTGATTATATATAGAGAGAAGATAATTGGTCAAGGAGACAGGATGAAATAAGAGATCAATAAGATAAAGCTCTTGCTATCACTGTTGGGAAGAGGAAAGGAAGGTTTAGGAACTTAAAGCAGTTCCAATCTGATGGATTCTCTTACCAGGGAAGTAAGAGAAGTCACTGGTTAAGAGGGAGTGAGGTCATTCATAAGAGGACTGAGGCCAGTAAAGTGGAAGGCTTCATTTCACTGATGTGGAAATAGGGTGAAGGAGGCAGGCCACAGCTATCTCTGAAAAGGAAGTGATGTGCCTGAGGTCACACAATGTGTGAATCCTACGTTCCCAACACTATCTTTAGGTATAGAAGTGGAACAAACTGGCCTTGGGAAGGAAGGCCGCAGAGGGGATGGGGAATGTTAGGCATTCCAAGGTCCAAAAGAAAAGAACCCTTGTTCTGCTCCACACCAGACAGACCCGACCCTGATCTGTGCTGGGGGCCAAGGGAGAGAGGCAGAGGGCTCTTACATCTCTGGGGTCTGATGGACAAGACGGGCCTGGGACTCAGCCCTAGGCCCAGGCTGGCCTTAACATGATATTTCCTGCCCTGGGCCCCTGAAAGTTTTTAAGTTGAAAGAGCAAACTGATAACGACAACTGCAAACTTAACAACTACCTACTATGCACCAGACACAGTCCTAAACACTCTACTCTTTTTTTTTTTTTGACCGTGTGGCATGTGAGATCTTAGTTCTGTGACCAGGGAGCAAACCCAGGCCCTCCCTTTGCATTGGAAGTGGGGGGTCTTAACCACTGCACCACCTGGGAAGTCCAGCACTCTATAATATAATAGCTTTCTTAAACCTTACAACCCTATTAAGTAGATACCGTTATTTTCATTTTAGATGAGGAAATGGAGGTACAGAAAGATAAAAATATAATGAACATCGTGTTGCATGCTAAGTTGCTTCAGTCGTGTCCAACTCTGCAACCCTATGGACTGTAGCCCACCAGGCTCCTCTGTCCATGGGATTCTCCAGACAAGAATACTGGAGTGGGTTGCCATGCCCTCCTCCAAGGGATCTTCCCCACCCAGGGATCAAACCTGTGTGTCTTGTGTCTCCTGCACTGGGAGGCGGGTTCTTTACCACTAACACCACCTGAGAAGCTTCATAATGAACATCATCTAGTACCAAAGATGGCATCTAAGCCCAGATAGCCTGGCTCCAGAATCTGGGCTCCTATCCAACACAACATAAAGCCTCTGATCTTATTTAGAGAAGGGGAAGGGGCTTACATGAGATCAGACAGGGAACTTTCTAGAAATCTGATCTCTCTGCTCTGCAGGTGGGAGGTACAATAGAAAAACATGGGAGTTGGGCTCACAGGCATTCTGGGTGCCCCTCTCCAGCGTGGACTGAGACAGAGCCTCCCTGACTGCCCCAGGAAGAGTCTAAAAGCTGATAACCGAAAGTTTTATTGAGGGAGAAAAAAACAGGAGGCTATCTTCTGGAGGTTCTGGGGCCTTAGACCTCAAGAAGTGTAGCCCCCAGGTCCGTGATCTCTTAGGAAAGAACTAGAATGAGATACCTTGGCCAGTATCTCTACTCCTCAGAGGCCATGGTGAGCTGCAGGTTCTGTGCCCATGTTTCTAGGTTGAGACCTGACCTGTGGACTCAGAGGCAGGGTCTGTGGACCCCACGGCCTGATTTTCAGAGGTGGCCCCATGGGGTAAGTCTGTATACTTGCAGGCAGAGCCACGGGATAGATGCGCTGGGTAACGTCGCCGGTTGGTGTCCATCTTGGAGAGCACGGCTTGGGGCAGGTCTACACGGCAGCGGGCTGCCAGTGCTACTAGGTAGATGAGGACATCACTGAGCTCCTCTTGAAGGGCTGCTCGTTCCCTGGGGGACCAGGCTTGGGGCCCAGGCTCCTCATCAGGCTTCCACTGACTGGGGACAGAACACACAAGACAGGCACAAACACATACAGACGCTAGCTAGGACAGTGGCTTCCAGGGAACTCCCACCTCCTGGGAAGTTTCTTCCAGGACAAGTCAACCCACCTGGGCCCAGGACTCCTTACGGTGGGGAAGAGACCTCATCAGATGATTGACCCAGACCTCTGTGTCCCTACCTAAGCCAAGGAGAGGACATTTCACTTACTGGGACCCATTCCTACCTGCCAACCCCCAGTCACTTCTACCCCAGACTAAACCTTAGACCAGGACCATTGCAAAAGTCTGCTAACTCATCTTCTCTTCTTACCCTACCATCTTTTAAAAGAACAAATTACATTTCATCCCTCCCCTGCTTAAAACTCCCCCAACTGGACTTCTCTGGTGGTCCAGTGGTTAAGAATCTGCCTGCCAATGCAGGGGACACGGGTTCGATCCCTGGTCCGGGAAGATTCCACATGCCATAGAGGCAGCTAAGCCCGTGTGCCACAACTGTGAGGCCAGGCACTGCTCGAGCGCCCTAGCGTCCATGCTCTGCAACAAGAGAAACCACTACGCCTAGAGAGTAGACCCTACTCACTGCAACTACAGAAAGCTCACATGCAGCAACAAAGACCCTGCACAGCCAAAAATAAAAACGACAACTCCTCCAACTGTTCTTGGAATAAAATCCAAACTCCTACCTCGCCCTCCAGATTCTGCATGAAATGACTCCTGTCTCTGCCAATGTCGTTATCCACCACGCTCCCTCCCACTCGCCGCCCCCNAGCTCACATGCAGCAACAAAGACCCTGCACAGCCAAAAATAAAAACGACAACTCCTCCAACTGTTCTTGGAATAAAATCCAAACTCCTACCTCGCCCTCCAGATTCTGCATGAAATGACTCCTGTCTCTGCCAATGTCGTTATCCACCACGCTCCCTCCCACTCGCCGCCCCCTCCCCCCAACCCTTAAAGCCACTCATTCTGGCCTCTTCTGTCTTGCAAACAGGCCAAACTGTCACAGGGCCTTTGCACTTACTGCTCCCTCAACCTTGAATGCTCTACCCCACCCACGCTTCCCATCAGGTCTCAGCTCAAATGTTACCTCCTTAGAACAGCCTTCTCCCTCTGTTACCTCCTTTCTCAACACCTCGTGTTATTTGCCTCCTAGAACTTGTCACAATTCCATATCTTTTAAAGTTAGTTCACTTATTTATTGTCAGTCTCTTTGCAATGTGAGTGTATCCATCTTGTTCAAGACCATATCTTGATTCTAGATGACCTAGCACCCAGACAGTGCTCATGGACCTGTAATGAATGAATGAATGGATTGCCCTCCCACACATCTGTGCTGTCATTTCTCCATGCCCCTGAGACTACCCTGGTTCAGTCCTCACCACATTTTGCCTCATCTACGCCAGTCTCCTCACTTATTTCCCCTGACACAATTCTCCTAGGGGATCAAATCCACTCTGCAGGTACAGTGATCTTTCAACCACTCAAATCGGGTCAGGTGTTCTGTCCAGAACTCCATTACTTCCCAGCCGAATCCTACCATTCTGTGTTCCTATCCTACCCCTCTCCTCTGCAACCACAAGAGATACATGTATCGAGTACTTATTGTGTGTTGGGTACTTGAGACACACCAGAGAACAAGACAGATACAAAACCCTTACCCTTTGTCAAGAAGCTTACACTAAAGGAATCCTACCTTATCGCTGAATTCCCAAATTCTCACTGAATTTAACTCGCCTTTTTCCATCTCACTACCTTTGCAAATGTGGTTCCCCCTCTCTGGAATGCCTTCTATAGAAGATCAGCCTTTCTACCCTAGAGGCAGAGGTAAAGGAAGGTTGCCACCACCCCTTCTCAGACCTGGATCTGCCTTGCTGTTTTTACACCTTTCTCTTCCAGGAGACTGGGAGCCCCTAGAGGGCAGTGGACCCATAAGTCATCTCTCTGAATGCCCAGCAACGAGGTACAGAAGAGCTTGGTAGTGAGGAGCGGAAACTGGATCCATGGATATTTGATGGTCAGATGAATCCTCCCCTCCCCTCCTCAACACAGACTCTTCCAGAGAGCCTGTCATCTACTCACAAGAGCTCTGCCAGCTCCCCCACTTCCCCCACCAAGGCCAGGAGGAGGTTTCGAGGCTGATGGAACTGCTCCCAGTCTCGTTCAGCAGTGAACTCAGCATGGAGGCGCCGGCTGGAATGGGAGAAAGGGGTGGAAGTCCAGGTCCAAGGTTAGGGGATGGGGGAGGAGATGCAGGGCTCTGGCAGGTACTCAGTGAGATGCATGCGAGTCAGAGGGGATTCTGCAACTAATTCTTTGGATGGCCTAAAAAGGACATCTCTTTTTTAGAGGATTTGGTTTTCTCATCTGTAAAATGGGTGCATCCTTACACAGACCCTAAACTATCGAAATCTAATGATACCCTCATTTTCATTATTCCACTTCCTGTTGCTGCTTCTGCAGTCTTCCTCCACCCGGAATAACCCTGTCTCTGCATATCTAAATCCTATTGATTTTACGGAATGCAGTCCCAGGACACTTCCTCCAAGAAGCCCTCCTGGATTTCCTCCAGAAAGAAATGTCTTCGACGTCTCAACACTGCATTTGCTCCCATCCTACCTCCCGCTCCTGGAGGACAGAGGCAGGGCAGAAGCATCACCGTACTCCGGTATGTCCCCTGCCTCAGATGTGTATAGTTAAGCCCATTTTGCAGAGGAGAAGGTTAGAAGTTCGCCTGGGGTCAGCCCCCAGAACTAGAACCTGAGCACAGCTGCTAGCCTTTTTTTCCGAACACGTGGAGGGACCCTACCCGAAAGGAGAGAGTAGGGGCGATCTACCCAGCTCAGGCTGGGCAAGGACGGCTTACATGTCCTCCAGCGTTGGTTCCGAGCTGAAGCTGAAGGGGCCGGTAGCAGTAGTGCTCTCTCCTCTGGCACCTCCACGCATCTCTTCATTCGCGGACATGCAGCCCACAGAGCTGCAGCGAGGACCATCCGGGAGAACCAGGAGCCAAGCTCGGAGCCCCCGCCTCCAGAGCCCCTGACCAATCACAGGCGTTTGTGATTGCTTCACAGGGGCGGAGCCAAAGGAAAGACCAATTACTTATGTGGAATTCGCTAAATCCCTCCCCTTACCCGGACTTGGACCAACCTGAGAGGACTTCAAGCGGGCGTTCCTTGGCTCCCGCCCCTTAATTCTTGAGTCTTGACCGAGAACCTTAAAGGTAAAAGTAACAGATTCGACCAGGAGAAGAGACAAAGGGCAGAGGGTGGAGAGCGCAGGCGCGTCACTTCCCTTTGGGGCGCCAGATGGCGCCAAAGCGAAATGACAGAGCGGGGAGCCTCGCGGCGAACCCCAGAAATGAACGGTTTAAAGGAGAGAGGGGAGTTTATTAAAACGATACAGGAATGTCTCCAGATAAAACTGAGCCTGAGGAATGAACTAGAACTAGGGTTGTTGTTCAGTCGCTCAGTCGTGACCGACTCTGCGACCCCATAGACTGCAGCAGGCCAGGCTTCCCTGTCCTTCACTACCTCTCGGAGTTTGCTCAAACTCGTATCCTTTGAGGACTTCTCTGTAACCTAAAAGGTAAACAATCTGCCTGCAATGCCAGAGACCAGGATTCGATCCTTGGATCTGGAAGATCCTCTGGAGAAAGGAATGGCAATCCACTCCAGTATTCTTGCCTGGAGAATCCCATGGACAGAGAAACCTGGTTGGCTGCAGTCTGTGGGGTCGCAAAGAGTCGGACAAGGCTGAGCCACTAAAANGAAGATCCTCTGGAGAAAGGAATGGCAATCCACTCCAGTATTCTTGCCTGGAGAATCCCATGGACAGAGAAACCTGGTTGGCTGCAGTCTGTGGGGTCGCAAAGAGTCGGACAAGGCTGAGCCACTAAAACACACACACACACACACACACACACACACACACACACGTCCATTGAGTCGATGATGTCATGCAACCATCTCATCCTCTAGGGGAACTAGGGAAGCTGTTTCAATTTTACATATTTAATCCTCACAGCTATTCATTCAGTCCTCAAATCAGCCCTCTGAAGTAGTTAATACTATAATCATCATCTCCATTTTACAGACACAGAAACTGAGGGATTGAGTAATTTAACTCTACAGCTAGTAAGGTGGTAGCCAGGTTACAAATTTAAGCAGTTTGGCTTCGGAATCTGGGTTAACTTCTACACTNTCACAGCTATTCATTCAGTCCTCAAATCAGCCCTCTGAAGTAGTTAATACTATAATCATCATCTCCATTTTACAGACACAGAAACTGAGGGATTGAGTAATTTAACTCTACAGCTAGTAAGGTGGTAGCCAGGTTACAAATTTAAGCAGTTTGGCTTCGGAATCTGGGTTAACTTCTACACTGCTGCTGCTGCTCCTGCTGCTGCTAAGTCGCTTCAGTCGTGTCCGACTCTGTGCGACCCCATAGACGGCAGCCCACCAGGCTCCCCCGGCCATGGGATTCTCCAGGCAAGAACACTGGAGTAGGTACATTGTCTCAAATGGTGATAAGTACTGTGGTAGATAGCAAGATAGAAAGGACCTGGATCCTTGATAACGTTGCTGAGCCACTTATTTTAAAACAGGTTACAGAGATGCCCTGATTTAAGACTCTGGTTATATAAGATAATAAATCCCTTTATTGGTCAAACCACTTTTAGGGTTTTGTTTTTGCTACTTGTCTTTGAGAAATTGACATTTAACCTGAGTAATTATTAATAAATCAAGGGAAATAAGGGACTTCCCTGGTGGTCCAGTGGCTAAGACTATGCACACCCAGTGCAAGGGGCCCAAGTTTAGTCCCTGGTCAGGAAACTAGATCCCACATGCTGCAATTAAATCTCCCAAATGCTGCAATGATGATCAAAGATCCTGCATGTTGCAACTAAGACCTGGCACAGCCAAATACATATTAAAAAAAATTTTAAAGAAAAATCAAGGGGAATAGAGTACTAGGTAGAGAGAACACCAGTGATTAAAGCAGGGAAGGCTTGGCATGTTCTAAATGCAAAAAGAGTTCCAGTGTGGCAGGAATGCAGTGAACAAACAAGGGTAGAATGGTGGGATGTGGTGTATGTGGGAACCTTTTGAAGGATTTTAGGCAGGGGAGCCATATGATCATATTTTGTATTTCTGAACCCTCTTACTGCTGTGTTAAGAATGAACTGGAGGAGGGACTTGCCCGGTGGTGCCGTGGATAAGAAGCTAAGGTGGTGTCCATCTGCCAATGCAGGAGACATGAGGTCGATCCCTGATCCAGGAAGACTCCACATGTCAGGTAACAACTAAGCCAGTGCACCATGACTGCTGAGCTTGTGCTGCATCTGTTGAAGCCCACGTGCCCTAGAGCCCATGCCCCACAACAAGAGAAGCCACTGCAGTGAGAAGCTCTCATATGGCAACTAGGAAGTGGCCCCCACTCACCACAACTAGAGAAAGCCCTCACAAAGATTCAGTGCGGCCAAAAATAAATAAACAAATAGTTTTAAAGAGAATGAACCAGAGGAGGGCAAGAGTAAGAAGCAGGGAGATGTGTTACTGCAGTTTTCCAGCAAGAGATGTCGATGAGTTGGCCTGGGCTGATGGCAGGTGAAGATGAAAAGAAGTAGATGCATATCTTGGAGATAGACCTATAGGTTTTGTTGGTTTTGAACTAGTGAGATGGGAGAAAGGGTAGAATCAAGCGTGGCTTGCAGGTTTTGAGTGTTGAGCAGTTTGGTGGATGGATGGTGACTAATACTAGGATGAGGAAGATGAGATGCAGGATTGAACACAAGAGGCATCAGAAGTGTGGTTTAGGACAAAGCAAGTGAAGACCCACATCAAGTTGGCTGGTGGATTTATGAGGCTAAGGGTTAGAAGCAAGATGAGGGCTGAAGTTTGGAGCATTGAGCTGCCTTATGGATCTGGGTACTGAAAGTTTCAGGAGCCAAGTACCACCCCTAGCACCTTCCTTGGAGTTTACTAAGCTTCTCCAGTTGTGTGTGTGCTCAGCCATGTCTGACTTTGCTGCCCCATGGACTGTAGCCTGCCAGGCTCCTCTGCCCATGGAATTCTCCAGGCAAGAATACTGGAGTGGACTGCAATTTCCTACAGCAGGGGATCTTCCCTGATGGCAAAGGTCGAACCCTCATCTCTTGTGTCTCCTCCACTAGCAGGTGGATTCTTTACCGCTAGTGCCACCTGGGAAGCCCAGCTTCTCTAGCCTGAAGACAAACTCTTACTGGAATATAAAACACCACTTGGAGAGCAACTTTCTTGGGAGTTCTCTGCATCATCGCAGATTTTTTGAGTCAGGTTTTCAGGACTTCTAGAGTTCACAGGTCAAATGGTCCTTGGAGACTGTTCTGAAGGAGGAGGCACTCTCACTGAGACTGCCTCTGCCGAACCCCCCTCCACCCCCCAGGAGGTTCCCTGGCAGAGCTGTAAAGCTCTTCCAAAGCATCCTGCAGGGACATCCAAGTTCTTTGTTCCCACGACATCATCCTCTAGAGACCAACCAGGACTTCTCTAGCAGTCCATTGGTTAAGACTCTGCTTCCACTGCAGGGGGCCTGGGTTCACCCCTGGTCAGGAAATTAAGATACTGCGTGCTGGACAGCGCAGCTAAAACAAACATACAAAGGTGTTTCTCCATTGCCGGCTAATAAATGTTTAATGACAGAGTGAACGGAACTTTGTTTTTGCTGGAACAGGCACGCTTACACCCTGTACCACTCAAGAGTTTGGCCACCTTCCCCACTAGAGCCAAACAGGTGCACCTGGTCTCAGTAAGGCTCTTTGGGAAAACCTGGAGTGGAAGTGACCGCAGCAGCCGGAGAACAAAGCAGCAAAGGCCTGTAAACTACGAAGGTGGTGTCAGGATAGGGAAACCTGGGCCAGTCAGAGGTCCCAGAGACAACAGAGAGTGATGGGAAACTAGGACTCAGGTGATTGATTGGGAACCTACCTGCCAATGCCCTTGGGAAGACTGTTTCTCTTCTCTGAGCCTTGATTTCCCTATCTATATAATGGGGATCTGGCCTAGGTGGCTTCCAAGGACACTTCATAGTGTGCTAGGAGTACCAGGACAATATGTATTTTGTCCATGGCTGGGTCCCAATAATCTACTTCAGTTTTGTTTTCTTTTCTTTTTTTGCCTCGCTAAACAGTTTGTGGTATCTTAGTTCCCTGATCAGGGTTTGAACCTGGGCCCTTGGCAATGAAAACTCGGAGAGTCCTAACCACTGGATTGCCAGGGAATTCCCAGTGCTGTTCTTATTGGAGGTAGATCTATAGGCCTTATTGGTTTTGAACTTGGGAATGGGAGAAAGGGTGCTGCTATAATTAAAATAGGCTTCCCGGTTAGTGCAGTGGTAAAGAATCTGCCTGCCAGTGTAAGAGACGTGGGTTCCATTCTGGGTCAAGAAGATCCCATGAAGGAGGAAATGGCAACCTGGTCCAGTATTCTTGCCTGGAGGATCTTGTGGACAGAGGATTCTTGGCAGGCTATAGTCCATGGGGTCGCAAAGAGTCAGACATAACTGAGTGAGTGAGTATGCATGCATATAAATTTTTCAGGAGCAGTCATAACAGAGCTTTTTTCAGAAACTCTAGCCTAGCCCTGTCAGGCCAGAGTCCCCAACACCCTTAGAAGTCCTTCGCCAACCTATTTGTCTGGCCATATCCCCCTACACACAGGCTGAAATCCACTCTCCCTGCCTTTGCTCACCCACTCCCCATCTTCTGGAATGCCCTTCCCCATTCTCTGCATATCCAGATCCAAATCCCACCCACCCTGTAGAGCCCTGCTTCAAAGCCTCTTCTGTGAAGCCTTCCGAAACTTCCTCCAAAAGGACAGGGCTTTATATAGTACTTCCTTCACTCTTATTGCCATGGCACTTACCACTTCTTACTTTAATTTGGGGGAGACTGGTGACCCTGTTCTAGATCCACCCTCAGTCCAGTCTCCTGGAGAACAGAAGCAGTGTCAGGCTTTTGTTTCCCAGGACCTGGTACTTGAGTTGATCTGTACATTCATTTAGAGGAGGGAATCTCACGGGATCCTCTCCATGACTTGCCTGCCATAGGTGAGTATGGCACCTACTCACCAGAGTGAGTGAGACCCAGAGAGGTCTAGAGACTCATCTGGAGATCATCCGGAAGGGCGAAGGCTGAAGCTTCCCAGAGTCCGCAGTGCTCTTCAGCACAGAGCAGAGGAGGCAGCTCACATGTGCCTGAGTACCTGCTGAGGTCGCCTGGCGCTGCCTTTCCTTCTGTCCTTTCTGTCCCTCCTCTTCATCTTCCTCTCTCTCTACTGTCAATGTCCTCTCCTTTTTCTTTCCTTGCTTTGGCTCCCTTTTTCTTTCTCTTTCTTTCTCTCCATCACCTTTTAAGAAAAACTTTTGCTTTTTCTTTATTATTTATTTTTGGCTGTGTTGGGTCTTCATTGCTACCCTCAGGCTTTCTCCAGTTGCAGTGGTCAAGGGCTATTCTCCAGTTGCAGCGTGCGAGCTTCCCATTGCTGTGGTTTCCCTAGTTGTGGAGCACGGGTTCTAGGGTATGCAGGCTCAGTGGTTGTGTCCCAGGGCTTAGTTGCCCTGTGGCATGTGAAATCTTCCCAGACCAGGGATCGAACCCGTGTCCCCTGCATTGGCAGGAGGATTCTTAACCACCGGACCACCAAGGACATCCTCCTTCACCTTTGTTAGACCTCTGTTTATACCTGTGATTCTGTTCTGATTTCCACCCCAGCCCTGTCACCTCCCATTACCTGCTACTTCCACTTTGCTGCCCAGGCCCTCTTCAAGGAATAGTTGGATGCCTACCTTGCTTCCAACCCCCTAACCCTTCCTAGGTTAACTAAGAGGATCCAGGCCAGGGAAGCATCCAATCGTTTTCCTGCCCTTTTCTACTGTCCAGCCCAAGCAAGAAAATAAACCAGTTAGAGAGTTGTGTTCGTTGGTAAGCAGAACCAAGGCCCAAATTTCTTATCCAAAGCCTTGTCATGAGAGATTGGTGGTACCACCTTCCACCACTAGGAGACACTAAGAGCAAGGAAAGTGTGAAAACAGAGGGTGCCAGAGTCCCAGTGTGTCTCACTCACTCACTCATTGATTCCGTATATCCTGAGCATTAACTGTAGGCCAGACACTGTTACAGGTGCTGGGGATATAGAACGTCCTCTGCCATGTTGGAGCTTACACACTTGCAGAAAGGGACAGTTGAAAAGTAAACTAAGAAGGAACTTTCCTGATAATCCAGTGGATGAGACTCCGAACTCCAAATGCAGAGGCCCTGAGTCTGATCCCTGGTTGGGTAACTAGATCCCACATACCTCAAACTAAGACCCGGCATGGCCACATAAAAAAAACAAGATATCTAAGAAGCCAAGAAAGGGCTTCCCTGGTGACTCGGCAGTAAGGAATCTGCCTGCAATGCAGAAGACACAATTTTGATCCCTGGGTCAGGAAGATTCCCTGAAAGAAAGTATGGCAACCCACCCCAGTATTCTTCCTGGGAGAATCCCATGGACTAAGGAGTCTGGTGGACTACAGTCCATTGGGTCGCAAAGAGTTGGACATGACTGAAGCAACTGAGCACGGAGACACGCAAAAGGTAACAAACAGGATGATGAGTTGGAGAGTTGCTGGGTGTTGGCTGAGGTCAGAGAGGGCTTTTATGAAGAGGTTTTATTCTAACTGAGCTAGGACTGGAAGTTAGCCAGTTGTATAGAGAGATGGAGAACAAAGGATCTCAATTTGTTTGAGAGAAGTAACTCAGTTGTGTCCGACTCTGTGATCCCATGGACTATAGCCTACCAGGCTCATCCATCCATGGGATTTTCCAGGCAAGAGTACCGGAGTGGGTTGCCATTTCCTTCTCCAGGGGATCTTCTTGGCCCAGGGATCAAATCCAGGTCTCCCACATTGCAGGCAGATGCTTTACCATCTGAGCCACCAGGGAAGCCCAGATACTTCTTTGAGCCCCCTCTTTTTTTGGTGGGGGAGCAAGAATACTGGAGTGGGTTGCCATTCCCTTCTCCAGGAGATCTTCCCTACTGAGGGATTGAACCCGGGTTTCCCGCATTGTAGGCAGACGCTTCACTGTCTGAGCCACCAGGGAAGTCATAGAAAGGCTAATGGGCTAGATAGAGTTCAGTGAGAAAGGCAGTGAGTGTGCAGTGAGATGAAGTCCCTTGAGATGAAGCAGGGGTTTTGTGGAAAGTAATTTGAGAGCTTTGAGCTCTGAGAAAACCTGATTGAATTTATCTATTTATTGTTGTTAGATTACATTTTGTTTATTTTTGGCTAGAGTTGATAACTGCCTCAGTTTTTTTTTTTTTTAATTTGCTAATTTTCTGTGTTTTTGCTGTCGTTTAGTTGCTCAGTTGAGCCTGACTCTTTTGCGACCCCATGGACTGCAGCCTGATGGGCACCTCTGTCCATGGGACTCTCTAGGCAACAGTACTGGAGTGAGTTGCCATATCCTTCTCCAGGCGATCTTCCCAAGCCAGGGATTGAACCTGAGTTGTCTGCATTGCAGATGGATTCTTTACTGCTGAGCCACGGGAGAAGCCCCAATTTCCTATGTAATTATCACTAGTTCTTTTTACATCTTCCAATTACCTTCCAATACAATTTTTCACACAATTAAACATATCAATACTCTATCAGTTCCATTTTCCTTTTCCTAGAAGCCTTCCAAGCTTCTGTTCCAGCATGAGCTGGTTCTTCTCTGTGCCTGGTGGACAGCTCTTACCTTGAGAGCTCCCTTCACCTTTCACCTGTACTGGGTTGCATTTCCCGGACCCTGTTTTTTTCCTCTTTCTCCGTTTGCTCCCTTGTTTTGCTGAAGCACATCTTCCAGCAGTTTCTTAAGAAAGAGTGAATGTGATGAAAACACTTCAATACCTTGCACGTCTAAAAATATCCTTAGGCTATTTGTTCGGAAAAAAAAAACACAAACAAACGTGGCTATAGAATTACACAGAAAATCACTTACCCTCAGAATTTTGGAAGCACTTTCTCATTCTTTTAGCTTCCAGTTCACTGCTGAGAAGTCTGATACCAAACCTTTGTGATCTCCTCTCCTCCCAGAAGCTTTAGGAGCTCATGATTGGAAGCATGGACTTTGGAACCAGGCTGTTTAGTTAGTAGACTGCCAGTGCAACCTTGACCAAATTNATTCTTTTAGCTTCCAGTTCACTGCTGAGAAGTCTGATACCAAACCTTTGTGATCTCCTCTCCTCCCAGAAGCTTTAGGAGCTCATGATTGGAAGCATGGACTTTGGAACCAGGCTGTTTAGTTAGTAGACTGCAAGTGCAACCTTGACCAAATTTCTCAGTCTCCTTGCATGTCTGCTTGCAAAATGGGGTTGTCGAAAGTTTACAGAAGTTAATACATATAAAAGCTCTTAGAACAGTGCCTGGCAAAGAGTATTATATAAGCATTTGCTATTGTTTTTATTATGGTCTTTTAATCTGTGGTATTTTAACAATAGTTAATAATAAAATGAATGTAGGCCTTTTTCCACTCCCAGTGCTGGGAACTCAAAAGGCATGTTAACAGACACAACTTTTAAATTTCAGAAAACTTTCTTGTGTAATTCTTTTTTTCTTCCTTTCATATGTTTTATTACCTCTAGGAATACCTTATTCAAATAGGAATTATTCTTGTTAAACCTCCTGGCCCATCTCTGATTTTCCTGTTTTCCCCCTTCTTTGTGCATCTTTTTGTTTTGTTCTTCTTTCTGATAAATGTCAGCTTTACCTTCTAAATCTTCTACTGAGGACTTCCCTGGTGGTCTAGTGGTTAAGACTCCAAGCTTCCAATCCCTGATCAGGAAACTAAGATCCCTTATGTTTTATAGTGCAGTCAAATAAATGCCAACAAAAACTACTGAATTTAAAGATTTTTAGCTGTATTTTTATATTCTAAGTGCTTTGCTCTCTTATTATCTTTCAATGGCTGCTTTTTCTTTTTTTTATTCCTTTTTCTTTTGCTCCTTGTATAGTCTCTTTTTTAAAGAGTCTTTTTTTTGTTTTCTTTGACTTCTTTCCAGTGGGAACTTGCCTCAAATGTCTGGTGATCCTTTACTGCTCCTATTTGACAATGAGGCATTAAAAAGAATGTTTTTAAGTGAAGCTTTCCAACTGGGAAGCTTCCTAGTAGAGGGATTTTCACTATGAAGCTATGAAGTTTGCTCAGTCGTGTCTGACTCTGCGACCCCATGGACTGTAGCCTACCATACTCCTCCATCCGTGGGATTCTCCAGGCAAGAATACTGGAGTGGGTTATTTCCTTCTCCAGATCTTCCCAACCCAGGGATCAAACCCGGGTCTCCTGCATTGTAGGCAGATGCTTTACCATCTGAGCCACTGGGGGCTCCCTAAATGTTTGTATTTATAGGTTTTTCTCCCCTGGGCAGATTTATTTTCTCCAGAGAAGTACTTCCACCTGTGCAGGAGCAATATAAGCTTCCCAGTGTTTCTAATATCGAAGCTGAGAGAACGGGCTGGACAATCTCATTTTTGTCTTGCTTTTGGTGAGGCTCCCTGTCCTCTGCTCTGCTGACTGCCCCCGACTTTATTTTTTAAAATCACATTTCCCAGAGACCAAACTCCCCTTTACCTACAGAGGTGAGAGGCAGTCATGTGGCTGTATGACATGGTGCGGGGAGAAGTTTGAAAACTGTTAAGATTAATTACCCTATGCATAAACTTTTAACCAGTATCTTTTTTTTTTAAGTTTATTTATTTGGCAGTGCCGGGTCTTAGTTGCAGGATGTGGGATCTAGTTCTCTGACCAGGGATTGAACCCAAGCCCCTTGCATTGAGAGTGTGGTCTAAGCCACTAGACCACCGGGGAAGTCCCTAACCAGTATCTTTGACCCCATCTTCCTTGGTGTATTTGGAGCTTATCCCCAACTCTGAAGGCATTTTTTTAGGGGGGGGCCACACCTTGCAACTTTTGAACTGTGGTGTTGGAGAAGACTGAGTCCCTTGGACTGCAAGGAGATCAAACCAATCAATCCTAAAGGAAATCAGTGCTGAATATTCATTGGAAGGACTGATGCTGAAACAAGCTCCAATACTTTGGCCACCTGATATAAACTGACTCATTGGAAAAGACCCTGATGCTGGGAAAGACTGAAGGTGGGAGAAGGAGATGACAGAGGATGAGATGGTTAGATGGCATCACTGACTCGATGGACAGGAGTTTGAGCAAGTTCTGGGAGTTGGTGATGGACCGGGAAGGCTGGCATGCTGCAGTCCATGGAGTTGCAGAGTCAGATATGACCGAGCAATTGAACTGAACACCTCACAGCATGTGGGGTCTAAGTTCCCCAACCAGGGATGGAACCCATGCCCCCTGCAGTGGAAGTTTGGAATCTAACCATTGGACCACCAGAAAAGTCCTTCTGAAGGCATTTATACTTTGGCCTCTTCTAAGTCAATTACTCCTCTTATACCCACCTTCCAACTTCCAAGAAAGGCTGACACCTTTCCTTTGCCATTTCCTCTCCCACCCTCTAGGCCTTGGGATTTATGACTGTTATGATCCTTTGCTGTCAACACCAAGTGTTACGTTAATTCATTTTTATCAAACTGTAAAAGATTAATAATTCCAAAGATACATTCGCCAGAAGAATTTTCAACAAAATTATTTCACTAGAAATCGCTTTATTGATGAAATCACCAGGAATTTTCAACACAAGATTTAACATCTTAATGTCCACCAAGACCTGGGCTCTGGGGTTTGGTCTGCCTCTCCCAGTCCTTAAAGGGGTTTAGAGAGAGACATCATTAACAGAGACCAAGTAAGGTGGTTGGAAGTCCTCCTTTCCCAGTCATTGGACAAGCTGCTCAATTCTTGTCCAGAGTAGGAAAGAGCCAGTGTTTCAGAGTAATCTAATAAGAATTTGACACTGCATTTAAATCTCTCATAACAATTTCAATTTATCAACAGTATTGGTCCAAACTTATTTCTTTTTCATTTTGCATTTTTAGTGTAATTTTATTAAATAATCTCACTCCCTGTGCAGAAATCAATTAACCCGGTGCCAAGAAAAGTATCTCAAACCTGAGTAATCTCCTCTTGCTCTTGGAAAGAGGAAACGGGAGGTTTTCTGCTTTTTCCACTCAAGAGATGACCAAATATATACCCTCGACCCCCCGGAAGTCCAAAATGTTACTTCTGGCCTTGGAATGTGCAGCTTTTGATGGGCTGATTCAAATTACCTAGGAAGTGCAGCTGGAACTACTATGCAGGTAGCCTTCTTTGGAAATTTCTTCCTAAAATCAACTCTAGCGAATGGTCCATGCTTGTGTACAAAGGCTGTACAGTTCGAACTTCTGCTGTTCCATCTCACAAGCTAGGCTCAGAGGAGGCACTGGAGTTCTCAGGAGCAAGAGGAGCAGCAGTGGCCCCACGAGGTAGGACCTCAATAACGCGAGGCTTGTCAATGATCCGGGCTGTCCGGTTTCCCTTTTCCACAATACCGACGATCCAGGCTTGATGACCCTCTCCATACTTTGAAGATTTGATTTCTGAACAAAAGCGAGCTGCCTGTTCTCTTGGCAGACAAATCAGTAGGCCCCCAGAAGTTTCTGCTGAGGTTCCTTGCAGGAGACCGAAGCGCCCGCTGGCCTTGCTGATGGCAGCCATCTTGGCAATGATGGGCAGATTATGAATGACAAAGGAGACCTCATTTCTTTGTTGTTTTGCGAGGTTCTGAGAGTGACCCAGAATGCCAAAGCCGGTGATATCTGTGGCTGCGTGGGCATTAAACGTGTGCATCAGCCCGGCAGCAATTCTATTGAGGGTAGCCATGTTGAACATGGCTTCCTGATAACCCAGCTCTACCTCTTCTCTGGAGACCACCATCTTTATCTTGTTCCATCGTTCAGGATTATCCAGCCATTGGTGGGCATTGACGGCAACCTGGGTTCCTAAGGGTTTAGTTAACACGAGCACATCCCCAACAACGGCGCTGTCAGGCAAGATGAATTCATTTGGTTGACATACTACAGTAGCAACTCCACCGATGATAATCCAAGGGTTTACCACCGTTTGCCCACCAGTCACTGCAGTCCCTCCTTCCTCGGCAGCATCCCGAAAACCTTTGATCATGAGTGGTGTTATCTTTTCTCGCTCCTCCTCAGGCATACTCTGGCTGACGCTGAGTAGCATCAACATGTTGTCACACTCAGTAATGCCCATCGCGTAGAGGTCACTCAGCACGTTGGCACATGCGATGCGCCCCATCATATAGGGATCTTCCACCAGGGGGTAAAAGAAGTCGGTGGTCTGCACCAAGGACAGACCCCCGTGTCTCAGGGGTATGACGCAGGAGTCCATCCCAATGCCCAGGCTGGGGAAGGGAGGGCTGGGTTCCGCCCTCACCGGCAGACCGGCTTCCTGGGCCGTCTCTTCAAGGCCTCCGACCAGGCCCCGGCCCGGCGCGGGCAGCACCTCCGGTCGCGTCAGTCCCGCCAGGAGTTTGAGCAGCGTCTCCTGGGGGACCTTGCAGCCTCAGCCCTTCATGCCAGAGAAGCTGGTGAGCCGCCAGCTCGGGCTGAGACCCAACGCCTGGGGCTCGAAGGGCCGGTAGCTCGAGAAGCCCCGGCCTAGAGGCAAGCCCACCGGGCCCGAGGAGCCTTCCCCCGTCGCCACTGCCGCCATAGCCTCTCCGCCGGCGCCGGTCGCCGCGACTTCCGCCATTACGCCTGCCCGGCAGGGAGAGAGAAAAGAGGATGGAGGAGGAGAGGTCCCTTTTACCTTCCACTCCAGTTAGTAAGGCGTAACGACATTACCGCAGACTCTCTGGCACGACTAGCGAAGCGCAACCGCCGCACACCACGCGCTCCAGGACGTCCTGAGGAAGGGGCAGCCTCTCCTTATTTATCTTGTTGGTGATTGACAGCCGTACCAGCCAATGACGGCTTCGCCACCAAGGGGCGGGCTTCCCTTGGTCTAAAAGATATACTACAAATCAACCACCAGCTTGCGAAATTGGTTTCGGCAAGATTTCTGAGCAAATGCTTTGGTTCATTTCCCTTGATGTAATTTAAATGATCTCTTAGGAGTGGTTGGCGGAACTCTGATTCCCTAGAGACAGTTTACCAAGTCTAGCATTTTCAAAGACGAGGGCAGATCGGTCACTTGGTCAACCTCAAGCCGGTCAAATCTGTCCAAGGGTCACTTCGTAGCGCACATGATCTATCCAGGGTAGAAAAATAGCCCAGGAGAAAAATCGGAACGAATATTGAGAAATTAGATATTAAGTTACTACCATTATGTAAGCAAACTGCAGCATCAACATAATGAAATGTTAACGAGGACTTGGTCGGACATGACTGAGCGACTAAGAACAGCGACTTTGAAGTGTTTTAGGACTCTTAAATCCAGACTCCTGCGAGGGTTTTGGTGCTATTTCCACCACTAAACCTATGCCAGTCACTTCCTCTCTCTTGGCATCAATGACTCATCTGAACAGTAAAGTAGCTTTACCTAGGGTTCTTCTAGTCTAAATTTTTTATATCCCTTTAAGTTAATATATATGAGAGTGTGTGGTGTATTCATGAAGGAAAGTTTGTCAATATCTGTTAAAATGATAGCTGCACTAAATACCTTTGACCCAGTAGTTCCATTCTAGAACTTTATCTTTTAGATATGCTCACCTGTGTGAGTGGGAAATGATATTTATTGCTGTGCTATAAACATACCTGAACAACTTAAATGTTTATCAATTATGATTAAAATAAATTGATACATTTATATAATGAACTATAAGACAGCCATAAAAAAGAATGAGAAAGCATTGATATGATTATGCTGACAATAGTTACAGTTCTAATAGGCAGGATTCTAAATGCTCTACATATATTAACTAATTTAATTCTCATAAAGACCTTATAAGTTAGGATTCGTTCCACATTTTACAGATAAGTAATATAAGACACAGAGAGATTAAATGACCTAATCAAAACACCATGAGTTTAGCATGAAGCTGGATATGAATCCATGCAATCTGCTCCAGAGACCACCAAATTATATTGCCTATAATGTTTGTTAAGAGAAACAAACAAGCTTCAGAAAAGTATGTATAGAATGCTACAAGTTGTTGTAAAAGGGGGAAATATATGCAAAAACATATTTCTGGAATGGTGATCACCAGAAACTGGTAATTTTGATTATCTGTGGGGAAACAATAAGATGATTAGGGGACAGAGATTTTTTTCATTGTATTGTCTTTTTGATCTTTTTGTGTTGGAACTTAAAAATAAAATTTAACATTTGAATGTAATACTTAAAACAAAAGTAAATGCCTATGGGAGTATAAATTGATGCAAACATTTTGAAAAAGAGCCTGACCTTAACTGATAAAGTCAGACATATGCAAACCCATGTGATTCCACCCAAGCACATGCCCTAGAGAAAAATCCCTCCCTTGTGCCCCAGATAATATATACAAGAATGGCTGTAAGAGTTCTGGAGAGGATTGTACAACAGTGTGAATGTACTTAACTCTACTGAACTTAAAAGAACTTCAGGTTTAAAAAAGTAGTTAAGATGGTAAATTTTATGTTGTGTGTATGTGTGGTGTTTTTAGTTTTGTTTTTTTTTTTGAATGAGCTGAGAGGCATGTGTTATCTTAGTTCCCTGACCAGGGATCGATCCATGCCCCCTACAAAGGAAGCACGTTGTCCTAATCACTGGATTGCCAAGGAATCCCCTTTTATGTGTGTTTTTCCACAGTCACAAATATAAAAAAATATAGTAGATACTTATAGATTTTATAGTCCACCATTACATTTTGTTTTTATTACTGCATAAGTGAAGTGAAGTTGCTCAATTGTGTCCGACACTTTGCGACCCCATGGACTGCGGCCCACCAGGCTCCTCCATCCATGGGATTCTCCAGGCAATAATACTGGAGAGGGTTGCCATTTCCTTCTCCAGGGGATCTTCCCGACCCAGGAATCAAACTGGGTCTCCCGCACTGCAGGCATACTACAGTATTAAGTCCTGGAGTGAATTAGAAGGAACTAGGATGTTAGATTTAGAATAAGCTGTCATCATGACTCTCCTAACAGGCTTAGCTAACTTGTCTAATGGGTGGCTGTGTGGCCTAATGGATAAGGCGTCTGACTTCGGATCAGAAGATTGCAGGTTCGAGTCCTGCCACAGTCGCAAGGGGATGGGTTGCTTTTTGAGGGCTTCCCGGGTGGGTGGCTCAAGTGGTAAAGAATCCACCTGCAATGCCGGAGCCGGCCACAGAAATGCACGTTCAATCCCTGGGTGACTCCCTGGAGGAGGAAACGGTAACCCACTCCAGTATTCTTGTCTGGAGAATCCCATGGTCAGAGGAGCCTGGTGGGCTACAGTCCATAGGGTCACAAAGAGTAAGGCACAACTGAAGCAACTTAGCACAGCACAGCAAAGCACGCACACATATCCTCTCCCTCGACTCTCTCCCACTCCTTCCCCTGTTGCCACCCTTCTAGGTCATCATAGAGCACTCAGCTGAACTCGCCCCCCAAAATTCCAATTTTTCTTTGAAAAATTCACTCAGCAGCTCCCACTAGCTGTCTATTTAAACGTGATAGTGTATGTATGTCAACATCACTCTCTCAATTTGTCCCACTCTCTCCTCCCTCACGCCCAGGGACTCTTTGGGGGGAAAGTATGTATCCATATTATTTCCTGTCACTTCTCCCTGGGAGCAACGTTCCCTGGGGCCAGTGCAAAGAGTCTGGGATTTTCCTTGGCCAGTGACCAACCCCCTGGGCGAGGACAAGTTCGTGTGCCTTTGTCCAGACCGTCCACCTGGGTGGACACTTGTGATTGCATCATGAGCTTTCGAAAGCATCCTTTTCATCTTTTTCTTCTTTTTTCACCGAGAGATTCATTAAACTACACTTGCCATTCGGGCCAAAAACTGCAAGGTAGAAACCTGGAGGTGGAATGGGGAGAGTAGACAAAAGAGAAGAACGAGGGATTTTAAAGAATAAGATAATCTGAGTACCAGCCCATCATTTCAAAGAAAAACAGAGGCATATAGGTTGATTTACAATATGATATTAGTTTCAGGTATACAGCATAGAGCTTCAAAACTTACAGATGTATTCAACTTAAAGTTATNCCTCTATTTCTTTGCATTGATCGCTGAGGAAGGCTTTGTTATCTCTCCTTGCTATTCTTTGGAACTCTGATTATTATGTAATCTTAATTCTTCAGATAAATATATATTTAATGCTCTCAATCAGTCCTTCAAGTTATTCTAGTTACTTGAAGTTATTTTTTGGGAAAGTCTTCATGAAGTCTCAATGAAACAATATTCTAAGAGATTTTGCACAGTAATATGTTTATTACCTTTATAGTTAAATGTCAGTTTGACAAATTATAGTATCTTTGGCTCATATTTCAATTTTTAAAAAATGATTCGATTTATTTATGGTTGTGCAGGGTGTTCATGCTGTGTAGGCTTTTCTCTAGTTGCACGAGCAGGGGCTGCTCTCCAGGGGTGGGGGAGAGGGGAGGCATAGGCTTCTCACCACAGCGGCCCCTCTTGTTGCAGAGCACGGGCTCTGGTGCCCACAGACCTCAGTAGCTGAGGCTCCCCAGCTCCAGAGCCCCGGCTCAGTGGCTGTGATGCACAGGCTTAGCCGCTCTGCCACGTTGGGTCTTCCCAGACCAGGGGTGGAACTTGCAACCCCTGCTTTGGCAGGGGAGTGATTCTTTACCACTGAGCCTCCAGGAAAGCCCTCAGGTGTATTTTAAATTCTAGTTTTCCATGCTCCTATCTGGTGAGAGAGGTCTGGGCGCTGGGAGTCCTCAGCCACAGTGCTGGCTCTGCCATCAAAAGCTCTGGGACCTATAGCGAGCACTTGCCCCACCCTCAAGTCGTGTCTGATTCTTTGTGATGAGGCGGACTATAGCCCGCGAGGCTCCTCTGTCCAAGGGATTTCCCAGGCAAGACTACTGGAGTGGGTTGCCATTTCCTTCTCCATTCAATTCTTGATTTTCTTAAATGTCTTGCAACACAGTTTTGCTATTGGAAAGTCTTATACAGTCTGATTTCCTTCCTCTTATCAGTGACTTCATCATTTTACCTAGATGACCTGAGAATTGTTTCATTTTCTTTAAAAGTCATAGTTTTAGTAGAATATAGTCAGTTTTCCCAGGTTTGTAGTAACACCTTTCGATGAGTGTTTTCAGGTCAGGAAGTTTTTCTTGAATCATAATTTTGAGAACTTGTTCTTTTCCATTGCTCTGATTCTTTCTTTGGGGACTCATAAATATTTTAGATTTCGTTTGGCTATTGTTACAACTGCTATCTTCTTTTCAATCCTTTAATCTCTTCATTCATTTTTATATTTTTAAGTTTTTCATCTTTCCTTTATCTAGTTTTCTTAAGACGTTTATTTGTTCTTGAGTTTCTTCTATTGAACTTGATTTTTTTAATTTTGTTTTTAATTCTTTCCTAAGTTCTGTTATCCCTTCCTTCCAAATCTTGTTTTTCTCCAATCACCTCATCTCTTGAGTTTTTCTACTTTAGATTTGGGTTTTTCTTTCCTATCTGTTAGTGTTTTCTCAACTTCTCTTACCTATCTTGAGATATTAGGTTACAGTGTTTACCTGCTTTGGGGGCTTATTTTTCTGAAATGCCTTCATTACCTGTAGAAACATTATTCTATTTTATCTTTTTTCTTATAATAACTGCATATAGGATTTTTCTATAACCCTTCTCTGTTCTTCATGTTTCAATGAAATAAGTGTTTTTTTTTTAATACTTTTAGAACAGAAATTAGGGCTTTAATCTACATTCTAGAGCAACCTCTTCTATTTTTTGTTCATGAAGGATTCCAAAATATAGCCCCATCCTCTCTGAGATCTTCTTCCGCTGCTCCTCTCCCTCATTCTTATTGGAACCTTCTCTCTCCTTGCTCCTATTGTCCCCATCCTGATTAATCTTTCCTTGCTCCTATTGTCCCCATCCTGATCAATTTAAGTTCTACTCCCAGTAGTCTCTACTCAACGCAGGGCTTTATTCTGAAAGTGAGCTTACTTGGTTGGTTTCAACAGTTCATAGAGTCAGAGAGCCACAGCATCATCAGATCTTACCATGGCCTCCTTGCACTCACCCATGAATTGGATCCTGTGATGCTGGGCAGACCACTGAGCCTCCAGTGAGTATCACTAGGGATGTGGATCTCCCACTCTCAAGTCCATTTAAGTCTCAATCCTTCTCTCAGCTTCTTGCACAGTTTTGGTGATACCACACAAGTCTTTTTGCTGTCAGGGTTTTGTCCCCAAATGCACATTTATTAGGGTTTGTGTTTTGTTCTTTTATTGTAGACTTCATCTTTGCCATTTGGGTTTTGCTACTCCACCCAAGTTGATTAGAAGATTCAGGAAGAGTCTAAACTTACTGCCCATCTTGCCATCCTCCCAGAATTTTTGTTTCTCTAATTTCTTATAGAACAAAGCTTGAAAATAAATCATTTTTGTTTCTTCTACACAGATCATATCTCATTGCTGTATCTATGGGGCATCTAAGGGATAATAAAAGCTTAGAAGGTAGTAAAAATTTAAATAAAATATGCTTTGCACCAGTACCTATCAGGGCTGTCAGTTAATTTTCTGGGCATTTTTTAGTATTCTAACTACAGAGACATGCAATCTGGGGTAGGGGTGGGCAGGAGTGGTCAATGAATGCTAATGTAATTAAATTCCTTGTTTTCTATATGACCATTCTTTTTAATTGCTCTAGATTTACTCTGACTCTGCCATCTTGCCATTTGTCAGAGAACTGTAACTTTTTTCAGTATACAATGTGATCTAGTCTATCCAATTATTGATAATAGTTTTCCACAAATAGATTTCCTAGACTTGTTGTAGGATTAAATGAGTTAATACATGTAATGTACTTAGAACCCTTAATAGAAGTTATACCTGTACCTGGGAAAGTGAAAGTGAAAGTTGCTCAGTCGTGTCTGACTCTGCAACCCCACAGACTTCTCCATGGAATTCTCCAAGCCAGAATACTGGAGTAGGTAGCCTTTCCCTTCTTCAGGGGATCTTCCCAACCCAGGAATTGAACCCAGGTCTCCTGCATTGTAGGTGGATTCTTTACCAGCTGAGCCACAAGGGAAGCCCAAGAATACTGGAGAGGGTAGCCTATCCTTTCTTCAGTGGATCTTCTCAACCCAGGAATCAAGCCAGGGTCTCCTGCATTGCAGGTGAATTCTTTGCCAACTGAGCTATGAGGGAAGCCCAGTAAATGTCAGGTACTATTTAATAATGTTCATGTTCATGATCATGTTTCTTGTTTCTATTGTTTTTATCAAGGGGACACATATTCCAGGCTTCTCCACTTGACCTTCTGCTATAATGCTGGATAAGGAACAGAACTATGTATTAACATAGAATATTATTTCTGTGAAATATTGAGAAACATTGTGTTCAAAACTAGTTCTAGTATAAAAAAATAGAACATTCTAGATTAAGGGAAAATATGCTTGCCTTACCCACTGTAGTTTTCTGACAGTGAATTCAAAGCACTTCTCTGTCACCACATTCACCCTACTCTCTTCTGTTCACCTCCCCCGCCACCATGATGTCCCAAGAAGTATTAACATTTGGAGTTCACTCTTAGGAATACCATACCCAACCATTATATTCACCTCAGATGCAAACTTAAGCATACTTCTCTGCCTCAAATGAAAGAAAGAACAGAAGGAATAGAAGCAGATTTCTGTGTTGAGTTGGTTAAAAAAAAAAAGGAATATACTTGTACCAATGTCTATAATTTACTTCAAAACATTCCATGTAATCAATGTAATAGGATGTTTGACCAGCTAAAGCTTTAATTCTAAAGATGGTTAGCTACTATGACACACAGAATGCATAGTTTATGGGTAATCACCTTCATTACATCAGACAAGGCCATGTTCCAGTGTGTGCATGATAAGTCCTTTAGCTCCCAGCATCTCAATGAACAAAATTGCTTTACTAATTAGCATCCTAATTTTGCTAATTTTACCGGTTAAACTAGTGACTAGCTTTTGAGCATGAAGGATATTAGAAATGAGCTCTCCTTGATGAAATAAATAACAAAATATGTGAACCAGTCAAAACAGTTTAAAAATACTCTCACATACACAGAGTTTGAAAATCCAGTGACTCCTACAACCTGAATGATTAGAAATGATTCCTGATTCCAGTCATTGGTTTAAGACGATTTCTGATTTCAGGGTATCTATGGGAGTGAGGACACAAAATCCTGACTCTGCAATATCCTGCCTGCTTGGAGTGAATCTTTGAAACAAGATGTGGTGCCCAAAACAAAAGCGAGCTTAGACTTCATCAGGCTTACATAACAGACCCTTTGAAGTGCTCTGTGCTTGCTCGCTAATGAATGGCAATGCGATAAATGTCCAGGGGAAGAATCTCTCTTGCGACATTTTGATTACAGCCACGGAGCAAGTTTGTGGGGGCGTAGCCAACTTTTAACACTTCCAATCTCTTTGGTAGCTATTGCTACCTACCAAAAATAAATAAGACAAAATACTAAGAGCTGTGCATTAATCAAAGTACCACTTTTGAAACAGTGAGTTGCCTATTATTCAAACAACTCAAGAAAACATTAAGTGTTGGCATACTTTTGATCACTAGAAGGTATCCGCTGAACAGATAACAAAGCACCTTTTAAAAACAGACTTCATATTTTAGAGTAGTTTCAGATTGACAGTATAACTACAAGTACTACAGGAAGTTACCACATACCTCACATCTGGTTCCCCCATTATCAACATCTTAAGCAATGAACCAATACTGGGACTTTACTAATAACTAAATTTCATAGTCTACTGAGATTTCCTTAGTTTTAACCTAGCACCCTTTTTCTATCTCAGGATCCCATTCAGAATACAACAGTCCGTTTAGTTGTCTTGTCTCTTGAGGCTCCTCTTTGCTGTGACAGTTTCTCAGAATTCTTTGCTTTTGATGACCTTGACAGCTTTGAGGTCAGGTATGTTGCAGGATGCCCCAGTACTGGAATTTGTGTGTTGTTCTTCTCAAGATAAGACTGGGGTTAGGGGTTCTGAGGAAGAAGAGGCCATCTTCATCATATATCAAAGGCACATATTATCAGCATGATCTGTGACTCTCGGTGTTGGCCTTGATCATACAGCTGAAAGTAGCATATGGCAAGCTTCTCTACAGTAATGTTTCTCTTCCTCTCCTTTCAGTCCCTCCCCCGGGCTATTTCCATATTATACACTTTGGAATGGAGTCACTATGTGTGGGTCATACATTAGGAATGGGAGTTATGCTTCCCACCCTTAAGGCAGAGGAAATATCTACATAAGTTATTTGGGATAAAAGTGCCTTTTACCTTGATGGGTTTTTTAAAAAATATATTTATTTTTAATTGAAGGATAATTGCTCTACAATATTGCTCTGGTTTCTGCCATACATCAACATGAATTAGCCATAGGTATACATATGTCCCTTCCCTACTGAACCTCCCTCCCACCTCCTATCCTTTCCCACCCCTCCAGGTGGTTAATAGAGCCCCATCAAATTTCCACTGTACCTTGAGTTTTTATGATGCTGTAAATTAGCTTTAGAAATCCCACTCCCTCCACAGATTTGGTCCCTAGTTTTAAATGATTTGAAATGTTTTCTAAGTCTTCTAGGCACTTGTCAGTATACACATAGATTTCACACTTCACCAATTACCTCTACTGTCAAACAAAATATTAGAAAGTCAAGGAAATAATAATTTAACATAATATAGACACTACTCTCTCTATGAGTAACTTCCTGGGTCTGAGGACAACATCATTCATAAAAATATATATATATGAAATATCCTCCCCCGCCAAAAAAAACCAATTTGGTTCTGAGGAAAACAACTCTATAACACTCTTGATTGCTGCTGCAGGCGGTATAAGCCATCCAAAGACACAAAAATAGAAAGAAATCAGCAAGTGGTATTTTCTTTTGTTTTTGTTTTTGAAACAAGAATTCAACGATGATAACTCCATAAATTTCCAGCACTTAAGAAAATATAGTAAACTACTAATTTGGAGGCAGAAACCCAATATTTAACCATAGAGACACAAGCCTGTACAATATCTTGATGTTGTATAATTATCTCTGCCTTCATGCAGCAGGAATATCAGATGATAGTCCTTGCTCTCCAGGAGAGCAAGATGGAGAAGGTCAAAGGTCCAATCATGAATTTTCAAGGAAGAAGACAAAATCTTGGAAGGTCTGGAGTTTCCAGCTGTCTGTTTCATGCCAAAACAACATCACAAGCAAGAGGATGAAGTTTGAATAATCAAAAGGACGTTATTCTCAGAGAAATAATTGTTTTAGATCTCAATATTAAATATTCCCATCCGCTGAGTTCAGTTAAGTCAGTTCAGTCAGTCAGTCATGTCCGACTCTTTGCGACCCCATGAATGGCAGCACGCCAGGCCTCCCTGTCCATCACCATCTCTCGGAGTTCACTCAAACTCACATCCATCGAGTCAGTGATGCCATCCAGCCATCTCATCCTCTGTTGTCCCCTTCTCCTCCTGCCCCCAATCCCTCGCAGCATCAGAGTCTTTTCCAGTGAGCTAATTCTTCGCATGAGGTGGCCAAAGTAATGGAGTTTCAGCTTTAGCATTATTCCTTCCAAAGAAATCCCAGGGTTGATCTCCTTCAGAATGGACTGGTTGGATCTCCTTGCAGTCCAAGGGACTCTCAAGAGTCTTCTCCAACACCACACTTCAAAAGCATCAATTCTTCAGTGCTCAGTCTTCTTCACAGTCCAACTCTCAACCACTGGAAAAACCATAGCTTTGACTAGACAGATCTTAGTTGGCAAAGTAATGTCTCTGCTTTTGAACATGCTATCTAGGTTGGTCATAACTTTTCTTCCAAGGAGTAAGCGTCTTTGAGGAGAGGTTAAAGCTAAAATAATCCTGAATGGTCTCAGAAGTATTTTCTTATACAGATCATGCACTACCAAGCATGGGTGGCTGGATAAACTTAGGCTAAAGAGATGGTAATTGAGCTTTTCTTCATCTATTTTTAAAGTACCTCTTGTCCTCCTAAACTGAGAGTAGAAAGTTCTACTTATTGTAAAAAAGAAATTGAGTACTATAACCAGAAATGGAAAAATCATGACACATTTAACAATACGTGTGTGTGTGCATGTATTGACAGTTAGTGGACCTTTGTTGTCTAAGTTAACTTTAGGTATAAGAGCGACGGTATCACAGTAGCAACAGTATCTTCATTTGTTAGCACTTCACAATTAAAAAAGCATTTTGATATTCATTATGCATCTATTTTAATTCTACAGATCATAAAAGAATGTTTTTATTACTCCCATTTTACAGAAGAGGAGAGAGCCTTGATGAGATTGAGTGACTTGCTCCAGGTTTCAGAACTGGAATGGCAGCTCAACAGGAACCCAGCTCTTGAACTTCCGACCCAGAACTTTTCTGCTGCGCTGCCTTGCTTTTCCTAATATGTGTGTAAACTGAGATGGCCCCAGTCAGAATGTTTGGTCTTCCTTCTGCTGAGATGCTGAACCCGGTTCATTAAAAATAAGTGTGTGTGTGTGTATACACAAAGGTCTCCCTTTACTGTATTATGATATCCTTACCTGAAAACCGCTAAGAATCATTGCATCCTCTCCATACCCAGCAAAATTTTTATCATCTTAAGAAAATGAAAGTTTTGGGTTATTTTCAAATATAAATAATATAATTTTGAAAATCTTTGATTATATTTAATTATTACAAAAAAGGCTTTCTCAAATACACACTCTGCCCCCTGCTGCTGCTGCTAAGTCGCTTCAGTCGTATCCGACTCTGTGCAACTCCACAGATGGCAGCCCACCAGGCTTCCCCATGCCTGGGATTCTCCAGGCAAGAATACTGGAGTGGGTTGCCATTTCTTTCTCCAGTGCATGAAAGTGAAAAGTGAAAGTGAATTCGCTCAGTCATGTCTGACTCTTCGCAACCCCATGGACTGCAGCACACCAGGCTCCTCCGCCCATGGGATTTTCCAGGCAAGAGTACTGGAGTGGGGTGCCAGTGCCTTCTTCGACTCTGCCTCCAACCCCCTATTATTACTTTGTAGGGAATGTTAAACTTCCTCTCCATTAATTCAGCTAATGAACCTAAGTGTCCTCCTCCTAAGAAAAAAATAAAATTGAAAGTAGAGACTACTTATCTGAGGATGTACACGGCATCTGTGTTTAGTCTGACACATTAAAAGTGATGCCAAGAAATATCAAAATACATCAAACATTCTTTATGAAGGCACATCAAAAACCTCTCAATCCACAAACCTGTTTTCCAAAATACTGAGAAGTCAGGAATGTTTATAACATGCAAAATGGTGGTGGAAATTAAAGTAATTTTCCAGATAATTTAAATTCAAAAGCTTCCTTCCTCTCATTTTGTTGTGGCATTTTGGCCCAAATTAGCCAGGTGGGTGACTCCATCCTGCCCTGGACTTTGAAACCTGACAAGTCTTTACCTTTTAATGTGATGATGCATGTCAATACCAAGCTCAGAAATCAGCATTTCTAACTAAATCAGCACAGACTTACTTACCACAAACACTTAAAGTGGTTCCCTCTCAGAAAAGAATAGTCAGCCTCTCCAGCTTTCTAATTGAGTTACAAGAGAAATTCAAGGTGAAAGTACTCTATTAGGTCATATTATCCATAACAATGCAAATGTAAGAGGACTTGCTGTGGCATATTCCCTCACATTTTGCCTGAACTTACATGACTTAAATTACAGAAATTCCTCCTCATTCTTGGGGACTCTTGTTCCACAACTTCATATACTTCAATGTCAGTATTTGCTGAGTGTGGTTGATATTTTTCTCCATTTTTCATCATGACTTTTAGTTCTAAGTCTCCTGAGTGTCTTTACTACAATTTGAATTTTATTACTGTCCTCAGGTAACAATAGCCATTTACCAGGAAGCAACAGTTAGAACTGGACATGGAACAACAGACTGGTTCCAAACAGGAAAAGGAGTACATCAAGGCTATATATTGTCACCCTGCTTATTTAACTTCTATGCAGAGTACATCATGAGAAATGCTGGACTGGAAGAAACACAAGCTGGAATCAAGATTGCTGGGAGAAATATCAATAACCTCAGATATGCAGATGACACCACCCTTATGGCAGAAAGTGAAGAGGAACTAAGGAGCCTCTTGAGCAAAGTGAAAGAGGAGAGTGAAAAAGTTGGCTTAAAGCTCAACATTCAGAAAACGAAGATCATGGCATCCGGTCCCATCACTTCATGGGAAATAGATGGGGAAATAGTGGAAACAGTGTCAGACTTTATATTTTGGGGCTCCAAAANCAGATATGCAGATGACACCACCCTTTATGTCAGAAACTGAAGAGGAACTAAAAAGCCTCTTGATGAATGTTAAAGAGGAGAGTGAAAAAGTTGGCTTAAAGCTCAACTTTCAGAAAACGAAGATCATGACATCCGGTCCCATCACTTCATGGGAAATAGATGGGGAAATAGTGGAAACAGTGTCAGACTTTATATTTTTGGGCTCCAAAATCACTGCAGATGGTGACTGCAGCCATGAAATTAAAAGACACTTACTCCTTGGAAGAAAAGTTATGACCAACCTAGATAGCATATTCAAAAGCAGAGACATTACTTTGCCGAATAAGTTCCGTCTAGTCAAGGCTATGGTTTTTCCTGTGGTCATGTATGGATGTGAGAGTTGGTATGTGAAGCCTGAGCACTGAAGAACTGATGCTTTTGAACTGTGGTGTTGGAGAAGACTCCTGTGAGTCCCTTGGACTACAAGGAGATCCAGCCAGTCCATTCTGAAGGTCAGCCCTGGGATTTCTTTGGAAGGAATGATGCTAAAGCTGTAACTCCAGTACTTTGGCCACCTGATGTGAAACGAGTTGACTCATTGGAAAAGACTTTGATGCTGGGAGTGATTGGAGGCAGGAGGAGAGGGGGACAACCGAGTATGAGATGGCTGGATGGCATCACTGACTCGATGGACCTGAGTCTGAGTGAACTCCGGGAGTTGCTGATGGGCTGGGAGACCTGGCGTGCTGCGATTCATGGGTTCACAAAGAGTCAGACAGGACTGAGCAACTGAACTGAACTCTGGTAGGTCTATTTGTAGTTTTGTTTTTTTGTTGTTGTTGAAGGAAATCACATTGTTTTCCTTCCTTGCTGCATTAACTTTCATTCCCATCACCATTGTACATAATTGATGCTTTTAAGCTGTGGTATTGAAGAAGACTCTTGAGAGTCCCTTGGACTGCAAGGAGATCCAACCAGTCCATTGTGAAGGGGATCATCTCTGGGATTTCTTTGGAAGGAATGATCCTGAAGCTGAAACTCCAGTATTTTTCCCCACTCATGCGAAGAGTTGACTCATTGGAAAAGACTCTGATGCTGGGAGGGATTGGGGGCAGGAGGAGAAAGGGACAACCGTGGATGAGATGGCTGGATGGCATCCCTGACTCGATGGACGTGAGTCTGAGTGAACTCTGGGAGTTGGTGATGGACAGGGAGGCCTGGCGTGCTGTGATTCATGGGGTCGCAAAGAGGTGGATACGGCTGAGTGACTGAACTGAACTAACTGACCTGAAGGAACTAATACACACACACACACACACACACACACACACATATTTCACCATATAAAGTTATTATAAAATATTGAGTATACTTGTGCTATGCATTATTTTTTGTGACTTATTTACTTTGTAACTGGTAGTTTGTACCTTTTAACCCCCTTTACTTATTTGGTCTCTTTCCCCACACCCTTTCTTCTGGAAACCACTAGTTTGTTCTCTGTGTTTGTGAGTTTGTTTGTATTTTACTTGTTTTCTTTTTAAGATTCCATATATAAGTGAAGATTCACAGTATTTGTCGTTCTTTGTCTGACTTATTTTACTAAGAATAATACCCTCCAGGTCTCTCCATGTTGTCACAAATACCAAGATTTCATTCTTTTTATGGTTTAGTAATTTTCCATTGCAGGGCTTCCCTTAGTAGCTTAGTGGTAAAGAATCTACCTACAATGCAGGAGCCACAGGAGATGTGGGCTTGATCCCTGGGTTAGGAACATCCCCTGGAGAAGGGCATGGCAAACTACACTAGTATTCTTGACTGGAGAATCCCATGGACAGAGGAAGCTGGAGGGCTGCAATCCATGAGGTCACAGAGAATTGGACATGACTGAAGCTACTTAGCATGCATTATTCCATATAGATATAGGTATATATACACCATATCTTTAGCCATTAATTTATCAATGGGGCCCTTAGATGCTTCCATATCTTGGCTATTTAAAATAATGCTACTATAAACATAGGGATGTGCATATCTTTTCAAATTAATGTTTTCATTTTTTAAGATATTTACTGGCACAAAACCAAACACATAGATCAATGGAACAGAATAGAGAGATGAGAAATAGACTCACACACATATGGTCAATTAATCCACAACAAAGAGGCAAGAATATATAATGGGGAAAAGACAGTCTCTTCAATAAGTGGCATTGTAAAAACTGGACTGCCACACACAAAATAATGAAACTAGAATGTTTTTTTCACACTAGATACAAAAATAGATTAAAAATGGATTAAAGACCTAAATGTAAGACCAGAAAACACAAAGTCTTTGAAGGAAAAATAGGCAGTAAACTCTTAGGCACCAGTCTCAGCAGCATTTTTCTTTTTCTTTTTTTGGCATCTGTCTCCTCAGACAAGGGAAATAAAAGGAAAAACAAATGGAACTTAAGCAAACTAAAAACCTTTTGTAAAGCAAAAGAAAGCATCAATACAGCAAAGAGGCAACCTATAGAGTGGATGTATTTTGAAGATGAGCCAAAATGATGTCCTCAGAGACTGAATAAACGGTTTTAGAGAAAAGGAGTGGATAAGGATGTTTGCAAGGTTTGTAGCCTGAGCAGCCTGGAATGATACTGTTCACAGTAGACTTCTCTCTAACTTGATTCCTAATTAATGTCATCTCCAATTAAGAGTGTGCATTTTGATGACTACTAGCATGATCCTTTTACTTAACTTTGCATCAATTCAGAAAACCTGGTTCCAGAATTTTCTCCCTGCAGTTGTATAATCTTTTGGGTAATCCAAGTCAGTCAGTGCATGCACGTGCACTCAGTCACTAAGTCATGTCCAACTCTGAGATCCCATGACTGTAGTCCACCAGGCTTCTCTATCCACTGGACTTTTCAGGCAAGAATACTGGAGTGGATAGCCAGTTCCTCCTTCAGGGGATCTTCCCGACACAGGGATCAAACTTGCATCTCCTGTGTCTCCTGAATTTGCAGGCGGGTTCTTTACAACTGAACCACCTGGTCTGTAGCAACTAGAAACATGATCTTCTGTGATTCTAATGTGACATATGTAACTACAGTGTAGTTTTGGGTATCTCCCACAGTCCATCTGTGCCAGGACTGGGCTAACGACATTATCCAGGACTGGCTAAAGCAGCATCTCTGCTCTGGTTGGCATCCAGAGGCAGAACACTTGAAAAGTCAAACACTACTTTGGAGAGAAGCCCAGCTAAACTTGAATTCTAGTTCTGGCCTTCACATAGTAGGTTTGAGGCTCTCATCTATAGAATGAGGAGCATAATATTATTTCCTGATTTTTTAAAGTCAGCATTTAAGGAAATGCCTATAGAGTTCTTATAACTGCTGATTTTCATTCTCCTCTCAGCCTTCCTCTTACTTTTAATCGTATGCTAGTATTGACAGTTTGTGTGCCATGTGTCTGTGTCTTGTAACACAACTCATAAGAGCCGGTATTGTCTTGATAATCCACCTGTCCTCTCTCGGGCATCTGTTGTTAATTACAGAAAGGTTTCCTGCCTAGGCTTGATCATAATCCTGATTCTTAAAACACATTTTCTTCTCCAGATACTCAACTTTTCACTTCTAATTCTACCACCTTTATGATTTGGATAGCTGTTTCCATTTGGTAGATGGTATACAGCAAGAATTCAATAAATTCCTATATTGTTATAATAGTTTGGTCTACCCTCATAGCTCAGTTGGTAAAGAATGTGCCTGCAATGCAGGAGACCCTGGTTTGATTCCTGTCTCGGAAATACCCCCTGGAGAAGGGAAAGTCTACCCACTCCAGTATTCTGGCCTGGAGAATTCCACAGACTGTATAGTCCGTGGGGTTGTGAAGAGTCAGACACAGCTAAGTGACTTTCACTTTTACTTTCATTGTTATTAGACAAGTAAAATGATGGATGTCCATAGGTATGTGGGACCTGTTTCCTCCCCATCCGTGGAAAATCACTTTATAGATTTTTGCAATACTATGTGATAAATTTAAATTTAATCACACATGAACTGAAGATCTCTCAACTTATGCATCCTTTTCCTGTCAAGAAACAGTTGCTGTTTTTTTTTTTTTTATACTTTCTTTTATTTTATAATGCTCTATTGGCTTTGCCATACATCGGCATGAATCCACCACAGGTGTACACGAGCTCCCAATCCTGAATCCCCCTCCCACCTCCCACCCCACAACGTCTCTCTGGATCATACCCATGCACCAGCCCCAAGCATCCTGCATCCTGCATCGAACATAGACCGGTGCCTCATTTCTTACATGTTAGTATACATGCTTCAATGCCATTCTCCCAAATCATCCCACCCTCTCCCTCTCCCTCAGAGGCTAAAAGTCCATTCTATATGTCTGTGTCTCTTTTG
>SJYV01056333.1:1788048-1804682 GCA_006410875.1 Neotragus pygmaeus
CTTGCCCTTATCGAAACCATGATTTTTTTTGCATATCTTTTTCACAAATAATGTTGTGTATAGTATCTTTTGGCCTTGGAGGCCTGTGAACATTTTGTGACCCTCTTTTGATAAAGGCTGTTCAACCAAGAGACTTATTTTCCCTCAAAGTGTTTTTTTTAAATATATTTTTAATTTATGTCAGTCTCAGAAAAATGCCAAACAGAGTCACGTTTTTCAAAGGTGCAGTGAATTACAAGAAAGAACCAGTTAGCTCAGAAGTTTGATATGGTTAAATTTAAGGCTACACGTGTTTTTTTTTGCATTTTCACTATGTTAACTAATGCATTTTCAGGTGCACAGTGGATAAGAGATATGGGAACTTAGCAACAAGCATTGGCCCAATAATGAAATCCTACACCAGCACTAGCACTACTCTAATAACTTTTAACTCTTTGAAAGGCTCTATGTTTTAGGCTTTGCATGCTTCTCACAATTGGGAGGCTCTAAATAATTATATGCACAGCTGTAAGTGTCTGGATACACCTGCCAAGCAAGCTAGAATGCTAACAGAGGGGGTTTGATTTGAAATATTTTTCTCATGTCCAGGAGACTCATTAGCTATAACCCTAAGTTGATTTTTTCCAGAGAAAGGTGGTCAGGGTTAACCCCCGTTAATGTCAGAGGAGTTGGTGAATGTCATGAAACAGTAAAACAGACAGATTTTGGTTTTGGGGTAGATGCTTGAGAAAGCCTAGGGAGCCCATTGAGTCCTGAAGCCTTGCTTAACAGTTTCTTTCCACATGACCTTGTCATGGGTGGGATCTGCCATGGCAGCTCCCGGCAATCCAACCATCTCATCCTCTGTTGGCCACTTCTCCTGCCTTCATTCTTTTCCAGCATTAAGATCTTTTCCAGTGTGTTGGCTCTTTGCATTAGGTGGCCAAAGTATTGGAGCTTCAGCTTTAGCCTTAATTTTTCCATTGAATATTCAGGGTTGATTTTCTTTGTGATTGACTGGCTTGATCTTGCTGTCCAAGAGACTCTCAACAGTCTTCTCCAGCACCACAGTTCAAAAGCATCAATTCTTTTGCACTCAGCCTTATATATGGTCCAAATCTCACACCCATACATGACTACTGGAAAAACCATAGCTTTGACTATTTGTAGTAGTTCATATCTGCTAATCCTCAAATCCTAATTTATCCCCCCCCTACTACCTTTTTTTCTTTGTTTTAAATTTATTTACTGTTTTAAATAATTAGAAACATTTATTTTTATAATAGTTAACAGATAGTTCTTTAATCTGAATTTTTTTGGGCAGTCTTTTAATTAGGATATAATGACTTTCACTGAAGGCTAATTCATAATTCAAAATTACAAAACACATAAGAAAACAATCCAGTGTGAGTTTTTCTTCAGTGACTTTATTTGTGGGCATCTTATATAGTTTTTTTGAAGACAAGTCCCTCTAGAATAATTTTGGGTTGGTTTCTGTCAACAACCCAGCTCATCTTCCTGGGACCAATTTTTATTTTGATTCCTTAAATGAGGGATTTTTCAGACCACATGTGTGGTATACTATGCAAGAACAGCAAACCAATATGAAACATAGACCTGTGGTTATAAATGATAACCATAATCCCAGACTAACGTGGGGCTTCTTTGATGGCTTAGTGATAAAGAATCTGCCTGCAATGCAGGAGATTTAGGAGAGAGGCGGATTTGATCCCTGGGTCTGGAAGATCCCTGGGAGGAGGGCATGGCAATCCACTCTAATATTCTCGATTGGAGAATCCCATGCACAGAGCAGCCTGGCAGGTTACAGTCTATAGGGTCACACAAAGGCTGATATGACTGATGTGATGGAGTACTTACTCAGGCTAAGGTGGATGAGCTTCCTTATGTCTGCGGTATCCTTTCTTCTAGTTCACTTAAAAAAACAAACAAACAAAAAAAACAACTGAGGATGTTCTTTGTTTCATTCCCAACAATGTCTCTTTCTCTTCATGACTTTAAATCTCAACCCCCTAGAGAATGAACTGGACTGAGAGAATGAATCTCCTTGCCCTCAGGTAGCTTCCATATCCACTTATGGATTTCCTATATTGGTTTGGTTTTAAATTCTCCCTTGAATTATGAACCTTGAGAATGTTTCTTCTACTTGCTTGCAAGCATCAGTTCAGTTCAGTTCAGTTCAGTTCAGTCACTCAGTCGTGTCCGACTCTTTGCGACCCCATGAATCGCAGCACGCCAGGCCTCCCTGTCCATCATCAACTCCCGGAGTTCACTCAGACTCACATCTATCAAGTCAGTGATGCCATCCAGCCATCTCATCCTCTGTCGTCCCCTTTTCCTTCTGCCCCCAATCCCTCCCAGCATCAAAGTCTTTTCCAATGAGTCAACTCTTCACATGAGGTGGCCAGAGTACTGGAGTTTCAGCTTTAGCATCATTTCTTCCAAAGAAATCCCAGGGCTAATCTCCTTCAGAATGGACTGGATCTCCTTGCAGTCCAAGGGACTGTCAAAGTCTACTCCAAAACCACAGTTCAAAAGCATCAATTCTTTGGTGCTCAGCCTTCTTCACAGTCCAACTCTCACATCCACACATGACCACAGGAAAAACCATAGCCTTTGACTAGACGGACCTTAGTCGGCAAAGTAATGTCTCTGCTTTTGAATATGCTATCTGGGTTGGTCATAACTTTTCTTCCAAGGAGTAAGTGTCTTTTAATTTCATGGCTGCAATCACCATCTGCAGTGATTTTGGAGCCCCCCAAAATAAAGTCTGACACTGTTTCCACTGTTTCCCCATCTATTTCCCATGAAGTGATGGGACCGGATGCCATGATCTTNTCTTCCAAGGAGTAAGTGTCTTTTAATTTCATGGCTGCAATCACCATCTGCAGTGATTTTGGAGCCCCCCAAAATAGAGTCTGACACTGTTTCCACTGTTTCCCCATCTATTTCCCATGAAGTGATGGGACTGGATGCCATGATCTTCGCTTTCTGAATGTTGAGCTTTAAGCCAACTTTTTCACTCTCCTCTTTAACTTTCATCAAGAGGCTTAGAGCTCATCAATGAATTAGGTAAATTTACAGGATACAAAATTAAATACACAGAAATCACTTGCATTTCTGGTCCTGTCTAAATGAATACACCTGTTAATCATTCTCTGACTCTGTTTACCATTCCTTTTCCCTTACAGGTTTGGACTTCCTCAAGGAAATAAACATTACTTTGTTTATCTTTTTTTTTTTTTTGATGCCCACAAAATTGCCCATAGCAAAACAAATGTTCAAAGATATTCTTTTTGAAATAATGAAATTAGTCCCCTTGGCAATCACATAAACATAATCGCCTCACCCCACATGCTGAGGAGCGACATTCGGGGATTCCGTTGCCTTTTGTTGATTCATTTCTCTGTTGATTCTCCCCTCTCCTGACTATGTCTTTTGCTGTTGATTTATTTTTTCCCCCTTGGCTCTGTGTCCTGTTCATGCTTTTGAATATTGCCTTGAAGCTGTGATTCTCAGTCATGTAATAGCTCCCTTTAGGTAAAAGTCTCTAAAAATGTTCAGAACAATAACAATTCAAATTTCCATCCATTAAACTTTAAATAAATAAAACATGCCTAATTTGGGTGGAGAGAATTAGAGAGGAAGTTAAGGAATCAAATAAACAACATGATGTTGCAATCTCCGGAAAGCTGGGAAAAGCCTGCCCAGGGGACCCGAGACCATATCTTCTTATTAGTACTGGGCCTCACCATCTGTAGCAGAGCCTCATAGAAATAAATCTCATTAAAGCAACATTTGTCAAGCTCTGCTGCTCACCTGGTTTTGTTGTTACTGGGTGTTGGAATCACCACAGACATGGTCACTGAGTGGACTCAGGGCTCCGGTGGCCCTTCTAACAATAATCAGAAGGACTCCTAAATGGAGTTATTATGAAGTCAGCTTTTTGTTGATGTGGACAGTCCTTCTCTGGGCTTCCTTTGTGGCTCAGCTGTTAAAGAATCCACTTGCAATGTGGGAGACCTGGGTTCAATCCCTGGGTTGGGAAGATCCCCTGGAGAAGGGAAAGGCTACTCACTCCAGTATTCTGGCCGAGATAATTCCGTGCACTGTATAGTCCACGGGGTCAAAAAGAGTTGGACACAGCTGAGTGACTTTCACTTTCTTTCAGTCCTTCTCTGGAAAGCTATGATAAACCTAGACGGTGAATTGAAGATATCACTTTGTTGACATAAGGTCCATCTAGTCAAAGCTATAGTTTTTCCAGTAGTCATGTATGGATGTGAGCATTGGACCATAAAAAAGGCTGAGTGCTGAAGAACTGATGCCTTCAAACTGTGGAGTTGGGAAAAACTCTTGAGAGTCCTTTAGATTGCAAGGAGAGCAAACCAATAAATCCTAAAGGAAATCAACTCTGAATATTCATTGGAAGGACTGATCCTAAAGCTGAAGCTTTAACACTTTGGCCACCTGACGCAAAGAGCCAACTCACTGGAAAAGACCCCTGATTCTGGGAAAGACTGAAGGCAAAACAAGAAGAGGGCAAACAGAGGATAAGATGGTTAGCTAGCATCACCAGCTCCATGGACATGAGTCTGAGCAAATTTCAGGAGATGGTGAAGGACAGGCAAGCCTGGTGTGCTGCTGTCCATGGGGTCACAAAGAGTCAGATATGAAATAGCAAATGAACAACAACAACAGTCCTTCTCTGGGCTTAGTTACACTCCCTGTCCTTGTACTTAATCTTATTTCTTCTGAATATAATCTGAAGAGTATTATACAGTCAATAAAAATTATTTTAGTCTATTTTTATAGCATCTCTTTCAATGATTATATTGACATTTGTATCATAATCAAAAGAATAGGTCTGGCTTAACTATTTTTTTTTTTACTTTATTTAAATTCATTGACCATTGATCATTTGGCAGGTATGTAGAAAGCAACGAATCTTTTAGGGAGAATACAGGGTAGTGTATGTGCTGGATCCTTGTGCTTTGTGATATCTTCATATTAACTCTACACACACAAGACAATTTGGTTATTGTATCATTCCATTGTTCTGGAATGGAATGCTGAAGGAAGGTCTGTTCATTTCCTTGAAGATAGTTTTTTTATTCTCTGTATTTCTTCAGGTGTATACATATTTTTTTTTTACTTTATGCTTTAAATTCATATCCTTCCCCCAACTAAGACTAAACATTAATCTCATTTGTTTCTCTCTAGTACTCAGTAAGACTTTTGATACTACTAAGTCTTTCCTTTGTTTGGAAACTTTTCTTCCAATAATTGTCTCTTTTCGCACATTGGCTCTCTTTTTGGGGAATTCCCTATGTTGCTCATATTTTGCTCTTCAGTTTTGCATTTCTTTTCCCCTTTTTGTGAGTAGGTATTCTGGCGGTGCTTCTCTTTGGTTGATGATGGTATTCCATAACACTGAGTATTCCATAACACTGGTAGTCCATCATTCCATAACACTGAGTATTCCATAACTCAGCTGGTATTCCATAACACTGAGTATTCCATAACACTGGTAGTCCATAACACTGAGTATTCCATAACACTGAGTATTCCATGACACTGGTATTCCATAACACTGAGTATTCCATAACTCAGCTGGTATTCCATAACTCAGCTGGTATTCCATAACACTGAGTATTCCAGAACACTGGTATTCCATAACACTGAGTATTCTATAACACTGAGTATTCCATAACACTGGTATTCCATAACACTGGTATTCCATAACACTGAGTATTCCATAACTCAGCTGGTATTCCATAACTCAGCTGGTATTCCATAACTCAGCTGGTATTCCATAACACTGAGTATTCCAGAACACTGGTATTCCATAACACTGAGTATTCTATAACACTGAGTATTCCATAACACTGGTATTCCATAACACTGGTATTCCATAACACTGAGTATTCCATAACTCAGCTGGTATTCCATAACTCAGCTGGTATTCCATAACTCAGCTGGTATTCCATAACACTGAGTATTCCAGAACACTGGTATTCCATAACACTGAGTATTCTATAACACTGAGTATTCCATAACACTGGTATTCCATAACACTGGTATTCCATAACACTGAGTATTCCATAACTCAGCTGGTATTCCATAACTCAGCTGGTATTCCATAACTCAGCTGGTATTCCATAACACTGAGTATTCCAGAACACTGGTATTCCATAACACTGAGTATTCTATAACACTGAGTATTCCATAACACTGGTATTCCATAACACTGGTATTCCATAACACTGAGTATTCCATAACTCAGCTGGTATTCCATAACTCAGCTGGTATTCCATAACTCAGCTGGTATTCCATAACACTGAGTATTCCAGAACACTGGTATTCCATAACACTGAGTATTCTATAACACTGAGTATTCCATAACACTGGTATTCCATAACACTGGTATTCCATAACACTGAGTATTCCATAACTCAGCTGGTATTCCATAACTCAGCTGGTATTCCATAACTCAGCTGGTATTCCATAACACTGAGTATTCCAGAACACTGGTATTCCATAACACTGAGTATTCTATAACACTGAGTATTCCATAACACTGGTATTCCATAACACTGGTATTCCATAACACTGAGTATTCCATAACTCAGCTGGTATTCCATAACTCAGCTGGTATTCCATAACTCAGCTGGTATTCCATAACACTGAGTATTCCAGAACACTGGTATTCCATAACACTGAGTATTCTATAACACTGAGTATTCCATAACACTGGTATTCCATAACACTGGTATTCCATAACACTGAGTATTCCATAACTCAGCTGGTATTCCATAACTCAGCTGGTATTCCATAACTCAGCTGGTATTCCATAACACTGAGTATTCCAGAACACTGGTATTCCATAACACTGAGTATTCTATAACACTGAGTATTCCATAACACTGGTATTCCATAACACTGGTATTCCATAACACTGAGTATTCCATAACTCAGCTGGTATTCCATAACTCAGCTGGTATTCCATAACTCAGCTGGTATTCCATAACACTGAGTATTCCAGAACACTGGTATTCCATAACACTGAGTATTCTATAACACTGAGTATTCCATAACACTGGTATTCCATAACACTGGTATTCCATAACACTGAGTATTCCATAACTCAGCTGGTATTCCATAACTCAGCTGGTATTCCATAACTCAGCTGGTATTCCATAACACTGAGTATTCCAGAACACTGGTATTCCATAACACTGAGTATTCTATAACACTGAGTATTCCATAACACTGGTATTCCATAACACTGAGTATTCCATAACTCAGCTGGTATTCCATAACACTGAGTATTCCACAACACTGGTGTTCCATAAGTCAGCTGGTATTCCATAACACTGAGTATTCCATAACACTGAGTATTCCATAACTCAGCTGGTATTCCATAACACTGCTCCCTTTGGGGTTCTGCATCTGGCCATCCTGTCTGTCATCTTCATTCAGTATCTTATGCTTTGAAAAATTTGTCTTCTCTAGGTTTATAGACATTTGTGTGTTCAGTGACTTCAGTCATGTCAGACTCTTTGCAACCCCATGGACTGTAACCTGCTAGGCTCCTCTATCCATGGGTTTATCCCAACAAGAATACTGGAGCGGCTTGCCATTTCCTCCTCCATTATAAATGCTTATTTCTCTTAAATCTTGCTGAGAATCTGAAAATTAATTTAGCTGCTTTATCTTTCAGTGTGTCTTCTGTTTGAGATTTCCATTTGGTTACCCTGACAGGGAGGTCCATTCTTGTTTAGGGCCCTGTCTATGCTTTCATAGAACCGTGTTCAAAATCTTTCAGCCCAGATAAACAGAGGAAGGAAAGATACTTATTTTTATAAAATTTCTTTGCCAGATCAGAGATTCACTCAAAAGTGAGAGAGAAGGAAGAAGCTGGAAATTGAGACACACGTTACAGGGAACATTACCATGCTTGGTGATGGGGTGGCCTTCCTTTCAGCCCAGCAGTCAGGAAGTAGCTGGGATGGTGCCCTTTCAGTTATCCTGTGTGCCACCCTCACTAAATCCAGCTACAAGGCATCTTTGACTCTCTGACCTGTGTTGTGCTGTGCTAAGTCGCTTCAGCTGTGTCTAACTCTTTGCAATCTTCTCTGTCTGTGGGATTCTTCAGGCAAGAATACTGGAATGGGTTGCTGTGCTCTCCTCCAGGGAATCTTCTCAATCCAGGGATTAAACTTACATTGCTTATATCTCCTGCACTGGGAGGCAGGTTCTTCACCATTAGCGCCACTTGGGAAGCCCTGCATTGACCTGCACTGGCTGAGAACAAATGCCATTCTTTGAGAGATGGCTTAGGTTCAAGGATAGGAGCAGGGGGATTGGTTAGAAGCTACAACACTCTACAGCAGATGGAGGCACAGGTGGTGGGAAAGATCAGATGCTGGGTGGACTCTGAAGCAGAGTGGATGGGGTTTACTAATGGCTGGGTTGTGGAGTATGAAAGATGGAGATACATGAATTTTTCATTTGAGCAACTGTGATGGGAAAAGACTTATAGGGAGAAGGTTTTTGGATACAAATCAATAGTTTGGCTTTGAACAGGTCAAATTTGAGAGGCTTATGGGAGATGTTAAGTAGGTCAGAGTGGAATTCAGAAGGCAGGTCCAAGATGAAATAAATCTGCAAATCTTCCTCCTATATATACCTTTTTGTGGGGGCAGGGAGTGAGCTTTAGAAAGAACACAAGACTTAAATTTCTAAAGGACTCTTTGACAAAGGACAAAGAACTGTGGATTCCTGGAAGGCTAGTTCTGGGACTGGGAAGTGGAGACAAGGAGGAGAAATCATTGGTGAGACTGGGGCTGAGAAGGAATAGGGGCCACAAGAGAGATGTCCTAGAACCCCGAAAAGAAATCCATGGAGATGGCAGGAGCCACTGAAGACAGAGATGCTGACACTGGATTCAGTGATATGCAGGTCACCTTGACAAACACAGAGCTAGAGGAACGGGGGGATGAAGGCCTGGCCTTTGTGAGAGAATGAGAGAAGGGGAAGAGGAAGAGGTTGGTATTGGAACTAACTCTTAGGAATGTAACTGCAAAGGGAATCAAAGAAAAGACACAGGCCTGGGAAGAGGACATACATCAAGGGAGATTCCTTGTGATCATGGTGCTGTTAGGGAATTGTTAACTGACACCACTTGCCTTGGACAGGCAGTGATGACCGCTTTCCCAAGCTGTGTCACAACAGGACACATACACAAGAATTCCATAACAGAAGGTCCTGATAAGGAACATGCTGCTGCCGAAAACTAATCGGGAGGATTTGGGAGGGGCCAAAGGAGGGAGGAGACTACCAACCTTCCAGAAGTCCTCACGCTGGAATCCATCTTGGCTGAGAGACGTGTGTGCCACCAGAAAGGACCTCGAGTCAGACCACATATGGGACAAACAAGATGACTGGCCAGAAACTAACCTCATTACCATCAAACCTGAGACTGCGAGCTCCATGGAGAGCAGATCTCCTGGGTTCCCTCACCCTGCTGCTCTCTGCCCGGGTGCCCCTTCCCAATAAGGTCTCTTGCTTTATCAGCATGGGTGTCTTCTCTGACAATTCATTTCTGAGTGTTAGACAAGAGCCCACTCTTAGGCCCTGGAAGGGGTCCCGGTTCCTGCAACATTGTGGTCACTGTTGTTGAGATGGGAGCTCTTACAGCATGGCTTAAAGGTCAACATTCAGAAAATGAAGATCATGGCATCTGCTCCCATCACTTCATGGGAAATAGATAGGGAAACAGTGGAAACAGTGTCCGACTTTATTTTTGGGGGCTCCAAAATCACTGCAGATGGTGACTGCAGCCATGAAATTAGAAGACGCTTACTCCTTGGAAGAAAAGTTATGACCAACCTAGACAGTATATTCAAAAGCAGAGATATTACTTTGCCGACTAAGGTCCGTCTAGTCAAGGCTATGGTTTTTCCTGTGGTCATGTATGGATGTGAGAGTTGGACTGTGAAGAAGGCTGAGTGCCGAAGAATTGATGCTTTTGAACTGTGGTGTTGGAGAAGACTCTTGCAAGTCCCTTGGACTGCAAGGAGGTCCAACAAGTCCATCCTAAAGGAGATCAGTCCTGGGATTTCTTTGGAAGGAATGATGCTAAAGCTGAAACTCCAGTACTTTGGCCACCTCATGCGAAGAGTTGACTCATTGGAAAAGACTTTGATGCTGGGAGGGATTGGAGGCAGGAGGAGAAGAGGACGACCGAAAAAGAGGATGAGATGGCTGGATGGCATCACTGACTCGATGGACGTGAGTCTGAGTGAACTCCGAGAGATGGTGATGAACAGGGAGGCCTGGTGTGCTGCAATTCATGAGGTCACAAAGAGTCGGACACGACTGAGCAACTGAACTGAACTGAACTGAACTGACAGCATGCTTACTCTATAGAGGGAGAAATGAACGACAGGGTGATGGAATTGGAGGGCTCAGGTATCGCACCCAGGACGTACAGGATGGGGAGGCAAGTAAAGTGGGGGATTGCAGGACTAGATCTGTGCAAGCGCTCTTCTGATACTTCCATTTTCACAGAGAAATAAGCAAGGTCAAGAGCAGAGTGTGCAGACGGGAAGGTGGTTGGCCCTAGGGGGTCTAATGGCTGTGTCAGAATTTCTTCAGGATTCTTTCTTTGCTTTTACCTTTATTGAAAATAAAGTCCTATGAGTTGAGTCCTTACAGTTGATGATTTCTAGAACTTTCCCTTCTCACTAATACATTCTTCAAAATGCTGCTTCTTATTTAAAGAGATGGGTTTCTCTGATGGCTCAAGCAGAAAAGAATCCGCCTGCAATGCAGGAGACAGAGAAGATATGGATTTGATCTCTGGGTTGGCAAGATCACCTGGAGGAGAAGATGGCAACCCACTCAAATATTCTTGCCTGGAAAATCCCATGGACAGAAGAGCCTGGTGGGCTATAGTTCCTGAAGTCTCAAAGAGTCAGACACGACTGAGCACATGATGGGTGGATGGATTTAATGAGTTAATGGGATTTTTCATGATGTGGCAAATCCCCACTTCTTCTGTGTTGTTGTAATGGGGATGGTATTTTAAATCATATTTAGAGGAAGAGTCAACTCAATTCAGCAACTCAATTCAGCAACTCTCGATGGAGTGTTACGTGACATGTACTTCTGGCCCAGCGTCCGAGTTACAGGGTGGTCTCCATGGACCGTGCCATCGTTGGCTTTTGATGTAACATAATTCAGTGTCTTCTGAGGGCAGTAGCTGTCACGACCGCTCTTCTTTGCACATTACTGCTCAACCAGCACCAGCCCAGGTTACCTGGACTATAAGGAGCAGTCATAAGAGCTGCCCATTGTATTAATATTTGGAGGACCATTTGCCTCAGAGGGAAAAAAGAGAAAGAAAGAAAGACTATAAGCCGAGGTGACTTCTCAATCTGTTCTTGGCTGGTTATTTTGGAAAGTAGGAGGTTTCACTTTATGTCTTAAAAAGAAATAAAAACTTCAATTGCGTTCCCTATTACAGGCCCAATGACACATTTTGCCAGAGACTTAAAAAGCACCATTTTCAAAAGTAGACAGTAGACATTCGATTTATGTCACTTTGTACCTACTTACTACTTCTGGCTGCTGTCCAAAAGCATGGAACAGTTTTAAAATTATAGTTTTGGAAAAGGCTATCCTTGCTAATATATCCTTTTATTCATTACTGAGACCTGAAGGTAAAGGCATTTGAGAACGTTTCTCAAGGTATTGAAGAAAGAGAGAGAGAAAGGAGAAAATATAAGTTGATCTGTTTGATTAGGGGCAAGAACCATTTAGAAAAGCTGAAAAGAAAAAATATGACGATAATAAAATAACTGTTGGAAAATGGACTCATCATAATTTACTAATGAAATAGGGACTCTGCCGTTGGCATTAAGTATGGGGAAAAGAAATATTTAATTGGTGGGCACTATTAGTAATATGTAAAGTTGCTTTTTTAAGTCAAATAACAAAAGCATGGAAGAAGCAAATTAAAGCACCTGAAAAAAAAAAAAAGAAAGAAAATCTAACTTGCAATAAAATTTTCCATGGAATGATTCTTCACTCTTGTCCCAAACCTGCTGTTATTTTTAAGAGTATGCTGCTCCCATCCAAACTGATTATAAATTAAGTTGTGGTTTCCATCCCCAAAACGCAAGTAACTCAACATTAAGAAAGAACCAGAAATCCTGGCCCTCAAGTTATCTGGGGAGATTGCCTTCCCCTAAGAGTGCAGCATTTGAGGAATAAACACAGGAAATAAAGCAACTCTGCCTTACTGCCCCATCACTGACTTAGTAAGAATTGACTTGGGAATTTACCAAGGCAAGAAAGCCCATCACACTCACCACCACTGTCTATCCATGGGCCTGCTATGCTCGACACTAGGTTCTCACCAGTTCCAGAGGCACCTACAGGGCCAGCTTTGCACCAGGCCTAGGGTGGATGTTGGAGGTGATACGGAGGTGACTGGCACCTCCCTCTTTCCCAGGAGCTCCCAGAGTAGAAGGCGAGATCACCACATGCATAAGTGACCACAAACCAACAGGGATACAGACTTTCTGGAAGACACAGGGGCAGCAGGAGAGAGAATCTGACAGGCCCCACAGATGCGGCACCATCTACGTAGGGACTGGAGGTGTCAGTGGCTCTTTGACAAGCCCAGGTGCTCAAGAAAGACATTTTGTCCATCTGTGATAACCACATTTTTAGTTTCTAGATGTGATGTTTTGGCCTTTGGGGCCAGAGAGGGGACTTTCCCTCCCAGAGCCAGGCAGTTGCTACAGACAGTAAGCAATGCAAATAGAAGCCCACCTTTCACCTGCCAATCAACCCATTCGGAGCCCGCACCCCACTGCCTCCTCTATAGGGCTCGCACTCTCCCCCTGCCCTAGTCACTCAGGGCCAGTGGCCAGACAACCAAGGTCAGACCTACACCCCAGAGCCCTGAAATGATTCAAACCAGCCAGTCCAATGCAGTTTACTGTAGGCTTAATGCCAGTATGCATACGTGAGTGTATAAGATTGTCTATGGTGGGTTCAGTCACTTATTTTATTGAGTTTATATAAGTTTAAGTAAAAGAAACTTCTCAAGCACTCAATTATATATCTATATGCAGTGTCCATACTATAAGTAACACACAATGTGATTTTAGTATAAAGTTTACTCTCTTCTATACTTGTTAAGTCCCTAATAAGCATCACTTAAATAACATAGAAGGCTGTCTCTCTCACATTCAGCCTGAAAGTAGGTGGTCTAAATCTGGTATGGTTCCTCTACTTAATAAAATACCCAGTGACCCAGATCCCTTCTATTTTGCTACTTTATCAAGTGTGGTCCTCAATCCCAAGGTTGCTTCATGATCTAAGGTGGCTGCCTGAGGTTCAGCCATCACATCACAGGTTCATTTCAGACAGTGGGAGCCTAAGGGCATGTCTCTGCATTTTAAGGACCCTTTCCAGAATTTTAGGTGACCAGAATTTAGCCATATAGCCACAATGGGCAGCAAAGGACCCTGGAGGATATAATTTTCACTTTGGGTAGCCATATGTGCCAGCATGAGTTTCAGTGGCTCCATTAGTAAAAGAGGACGGGACAGCTTGCAGGCTCTGCTTCCCCTTCTCACAAGGAATCACGGGGACCTCTAGGAAGATGTGACAAAATCCAGTCCCTCCACACTCTAGTCTCTTCTCATCCCAGCTCTGTGTCTCAGTGCTTTTCCTCTGTGTTTCCTGGGAAAGCATGTCTGTTGCGGTGGTCCCTGGAATGACATTTTCCTATGTTTTCAACAGAGGGGAGAGGGAGCTGAGGCATTTAAAATTTTTGTACTCCTTTTCTGGCCAAGCTGTGGGGCATGTAAGATCTTACTTCCCTGACCAGGGGACCGAACCCATACCCTATGCAGTGGAAGCGCAGAGCCCTAACTGCTAGACCACTAGGAAAGCCTCACTGAGGTTTTTTTTTTTTTTTTTTTTTAAGATTTATTATTCATTTATGGCTGTGCTGGATCTCCACTGCTGCATGCAGGCCTTCTCCAGTTGCAGTGAGTGGGGCGTTCCTCTCTGGCTCTGGAACGTAGGCTTCTCACAGCAGTGGTTCTTCTTGTTGCAGGGCGTGGGCTCTAGAGTCCTGGCCCAGTCGCCCACGGGCTTTGTTGCTCTGAGGCCTGTTGGATCTTCTGGGACCAGGGATTAAACCTGCGTCTCCTGCATCGGAAGGCAGATTCTTTACCACTGAGGCACCAGGGACGTTCTGCTGAGGTATTTTTAAAACAATGCTTTCCAGCCCTCCCCTCACTGTTAGAGGCAGTCAGGTTGTGATGCCTGGAAGAGTTGAGCAGGTTTGGAAGCCCCAGGAGGGGCAGATTCTGGTGACTTCTCCTCCTAAATTAGCAGTGTCAAGTAGATGCAAGCTCGGCATTTAAGAAGATTTGCTTTTCTCCCAGGCAGTCTCTCTGAAGTGAAAGGTTCAGCTGCTTATGAGCAGGAAATGGTCTCTGGCCCCACCCCTGTTCTGTCCGTCTCCTCTCCCCAGTGTTGCCATCTGGGGTGGTGACAGGGGCTACTTTGTGTTTCTGATACAAAGAGACAGCTTCTAGGGCGTGGAGCACATGAAAAGGGCTCTGTCAGTTTTTGGAAGCTCTGGCCTCTAAGATGCGTCGATGTTCAAACAGCCCAGCATCCCTCAGTTTCTTGTGACTTTGTTCTCTGACTAGTGGCATACAGTATACATACCCTATAGGGACCCCCTGGCCTTGAAGAGCAGGGCACACCTGGCATTCCATATGGAGCCAGAAAAAACACTTGTGCACCTGCAGGGGAACAGATCGTGTTTCCAGGTTCCACAGCCACCTGGCTTCTTGCTGCTGCTGCTGCTGCTAAGTCGCTTCAGTCGTGTTTGACTCTGTGCAACCCCATAGACGGCAACCCACCAGGCTCCCCCGTCCCTGGGATTCTCCAGGCAAGAACACTGGAGCAGGTTGCCATTTCCTTCTCGAAAGCATGAAAGTGAAAAGTGAAAGTGAAGTCATTCAGTCGTGTTGGACTCCTAGCGACCCCATGGACTGCAGCCTACCAGGCTCCTCGGTCCATGGGATTTTCCAGGCAAGAGTACTGGAGTGGGGTGCCATTGCCTTCTCAACCTGGCTTCTTAGAGATGCCCAAAGTATTGCACCTCGAGCCATGCTCAGCTGCTGTCTTTTCTCATCAGAAGCTCACGTAACGCAGAGAACAGAGCCTGCAGCTAACACTGTAGGTGGGTAATCCAAACATCCCTGTTTTCTATCTTGCTTCCCAACCAGGGAATGAAGGAATGGGGAGGGTCTAGTTCCCTCCAGGGAGCTCCCAGGCTCCCACTAGAACCTGAGGATGGAGCTGCAGAAAGATCAGGGCCCCGGGGCTAACCGTGGTCTCCACTCTGGCCCCTCAGGGCCTGCACTGGCTCAGACAGTAAGGAATCTGCCTGCAATGCAGGAGACCTGGGTTTGAGTCCTAGGTCAGGAAGATACCCTGGCGAAGGGAATGGCAACTCACTCCAGTAACTTGCCTGGAGAATCCCATGGACGGCGGAGCCTGGTGAGCTATAGTCCAGTTGCAAAGAGTTTTTCAGACACTTAACTTTCTCAGTGTGCACACCCTGAGGGCTTATATCCAGTCTCCTTGGGAAGTGGACTGAAGGTCAGACCTCTGGTTCCTAGCTGTGGTAAATCAGCACTAAGTTCCATAAGAAAATCCTTTTTATCTCTATAATTTTCACTGGGTAAAGAAAAACATTTTACCCTTACTCAAAGCCTCAATTTTCCTAAGAGATTTATAGTATCCGATTTTTCAGAGCACAGTGATTGCGCTGCTGTATTCCTACACAGAAATACCTCATGGATATATTTCTTCCATTCCCTGGGCTTATATGTTGATTCCCTAAAAACCACATCAATTAATTTTTACTTCAACCCTTGTCACCAGAATTGCCTCATAGTATTGTCGGGGGAGTGTGTAACTTCCTTGGTTCTATCTCTTCACAACAAAAATTTGAAGCGATGGATGGATCAGCATTACAGTCCTCGGACAGACCAGGGTTACAGCTCTAGAACAGGCCGGTGGTACAGCTCAGCTTTATTTAGACGGTAAAGGAAAACACATCCTCAACGTGTGAGGGAATGCCGACCCCAAAGATGTAAAGAGAAGACAGGCCCCTGGCCCGATTTTGCTCCACTTTTTATATGTTTTTCTCCTCCCCCTGGGCCTGCCCTGTGTGAACTGGGCTAGCCAGGAGTGCTGTTTGTTCTACCTGGGGTCCCCTCTCTGGTCCTCAGACGTCCCTTTGTTCTATTTTCGTGGGCTTTTCCTTTCTTTGTCTTTTCAGTTCAGTTCAGTTCAGTTGCTCAGTCATGTCCGATTCTCTGTGACCCCATGAATCCCAGCACACCAGGCCTCCCTGTCCATCACCATCTCCTAGAGTTCACTCTGACTCATGTCCATCGAGTCAGTGATGCCATCCAGCCATCTCATCCTCGGTCGTCCCCTTCTCCTCCTGCCCCCAATCCCTCCCCCCATCAGAGTCCTTTCCAATGAGTCAACTCTTCTCATGAGGTGGCCAAAGTACTGGA
>SJYV01056333.1:1810301-1910360 GCA_006410875.1 Neotragus pygmaeus
CAATCATCATCTGCAGTGATTTTGGAGCCCCCAAAAATAAAGTCTGACACTGTTTCCACTGTTTCCCCATCTATTTCCCATGGAGTGATGGGACCGGATGCCATGATCTTTGTTTTCTTAATGTTGAGCTTGCAGCCAACTTTTTCACTCTCCTCTTTCACTTTCGTCAAGAGGCTTTTTAGCTCCTCTTCACTTTCTGCCATAAGGGTGGTGTCATCTGCATATCTGAGGTGATTGATATTTCTCCCGGCAATCTTGATTCCAGCTTGTGTTTCTTCCAGCCCAGCGTTTCTCATGATGTACTCTGCATAGAAGTTAAATAAGCAGGGTGACAATATCCAGCCTTGACGTACTCCTTTTCCTATTTGGAACCAGTCTGTTGTTCCACGTCCAGTTCTAACTGTTGTTTCCTGGCCTGCATACAGATTTCTCTGCCATTCTGGACTCCTTTTTCCTATTCTAACTACCTAACAGTATGGCAATCATATTTTCTGAATCCCAAATCATTATCTAATGCATGTGTGGGCTTAGTGCATGTTTAGACCACAGAAAATTTAAATTGTGACTGATCTGGAAAATTTGGGGCACTTGGTTGACAAATCCCTTGGGTCCAGACAGAGAAGATGGTGTTCTGGGGGGCCCTGCTCTGTGGCATGAGTAACAGTAATATTTATTGTGTGTTTTCCATGTTCCAGGTAGTGTGCTAAAAGCTTTCAAGGCAAAAACATGTTACATGTAAGGATTTTTGGGAGAAACATGTTTCAAAGCCAAGGAGTAGGAAGAAATGCTCTTCTCCTGAGGAAGTAACTGAATTCTATCTCATGAATACTGAGACTCATATAATCGGTTATATTTTTCTGATTGACTTGCCTAAATGTGTCCCCAGTTTGTGTTTCACTACTTCTTTTTGCCCTTATTTTCCATTCCTTCTGGTTTATTCTTCAAATTCTGAGGTATGTATAGTTTTGGAGGCCACCTGAAACCCCCTTTTGCTAGCGTGGTGTGTAGATAAGTAAAAGGTCACTCACCCAGGACCTCACTGGCTGCTCCCGACTCAAATGCTCCTTTTTTTGTTGCCAACTGTCCTCAACGTTAGGAGAGTCCCCAGGTACCATCCAAAACCTCACATGCAGTGACAGCTTGTCCATCACTTCCTCAGACTAGAGCCAGCATTAGCTGAGAGTCCTGGGTCTCAGAAAAGAAATCTGAGGACACCTGTCAAAAAGAAAGATGGACACAAGGTTTCTCAAAGGCAACTAAGTGTTTTGAGAGGCCATTACTCCTCCTATTCAGCCCCACCCAAACAATCAGAGCTTGGCTGTTGGTGTGTGGGGAAGCACTCTTTCTCACATCAGCAGAGTGCCTCTCTGACACCTGGTGATTCCAGCCACTGGGGCTCGGAGATTAGAGCTGGAGTCAGGGGTCTTGCCAGACAGGATGGTGACAGCCTGTGCCCAAGTGAGACCCATAGAATTCTCTTTGCAAACCAGTCCTGTGGTTGAAGAGGGTTCAAAATGTCTGGTTGAAACTGTAGGCTTTTGAGAAATAGATCTAAATGTTAAAAGAGGGGAGATAATAAAAGCAGAGGTCTGGATCCAGCTACCATTAACCGTTGTTTTATTTCAAGAGCATCTCTGCTTGCCATTGTAAAGGGGACCACATTCCTTTTACTGAAATGATATTGCAGGAATTCTGAGTCTCTTTTTCATGTGGTGGGTTATTTAAGCAGGAATGCGTTTGACAGTATTTTAAGGTGCTCTTTGCATTTTAGACTCACCCTTGGTGTCAAATATTGCCAAGGAATACTTGATTGTCTTTGAGCCAGGGCTGTTTCACTTTACAAATTTTGCTAGATTTCACAAATGGTCACAAGGTCTTCTCCCCGCTCCGTTATTTACACCCTGGCTTGTGGCTTCAAAACTCCATCCATCAAGAGTTCAGGTCTTCCTTTATCCTGTGCTTGGGTTGACCATGTAGCCTTCTGTGGACAGTAACAAAAATGATGCAATCAGAGATTTGAAAAGCACTAGTTGCTGCATGTGGAATCTTTCTGTCCCATGTTAGTAAGTCCAAGCTAGTCTGTTGGGTGACGAGGGATGTCAGTTCATAGCATTCCACCTCCAGCACAGAGCCTGTGAGCTGAATTGGAGTGGATGGACCACAGACATGTGTTTGAGCCCTACCAAGTCCAGCAGAGATGAACCGCTGGCTGAACTCAGCCAAAACTGGCAACCCTCAGTATTAAGAAATAAGCACATGCTAATTGTTTGCTGCTGCTGCTGCTAAGTCGCTTCAGTCGTGTCTGACTCTGTGCAACCCCATAGATGGCAGCCCACCAGACTCCCCAGTCCCTGGGATTCTCAAGGCAAGAACACTGGAGTGGGTTGCCATTTCCTTCTCCAATGCATGTAAGTGAAAAGTGAAAGTGAAGTTGCTCAGTCGTATCCAACTCTTAGTGACCCCATGGACTGCAGCCTACGAGGCTCCTCCGTCCATGGGATTTTCCAGGCAAGAGCACTGGAGTGGGGTGCCATTGCCTTCTCTGGCTAATTGTTTAAGCATGGGCTTTCCCTGTTAGCTCAGACAGTAAAGCGTCTGCCTACAATGTGGGAGACCTGGGTTCAATCCCTGGGTCAGGAACATCCCCTGGAGAAGGAAATGGCACCCCACTCCAGTACTCTTGCCTGGAAAATCCCACAGATGGAGGAGCCTGGTAGGCTGCAGTTCATGGGGTAGCAAAGAGTTGGACTCCACTGAGCGACTTCACTTCACTTTTCTAGTTAAGGTGACCAGGGGCTACTCTTTGTTGTGGTGGGTGGGCTTATCACTGCAGTGGCCCCTCTTGTCATGGAGCACAGGCGCTAGTCACACAGGCTCTGTTGCTCCGCAGCATATGGGATCTTCCCAGACCAGGGATCCAACTCATGCCCCCTGCATTGCCAGGTGGATTCTTAACCACTGGATCACCGGGGAAGCCCCCAGTCTTTTTAAGGTTGAATAGCATTCCATCGTGTGTGTATACTGCATTTTGCTTATCTAGTCATCATAAATGAACACTTGAGTTGCTTCCACGTTTTAGATATGTGAATAATGCTGCTATAAACGTGGGTGCACAAATATCTCTTTGAGACATGTTTTTACTTCTTTAGGTATTAATATATACCCAGAAATGGAACCGCTAGATCAAATGGTAATTCTATTTTTAATTTTTTGAGAAAATGCCATACTGTTTTCCAGATCAGTTTTGATACTAGTTATGGGTATAAGGTGGTATCTCATTGTAGTTTTGATTTGCATTTTCCTAAGGAGGCCTGGCGTGCTGCAATTCATGGAGTCGCAAAGAGTGGGACACGACTGAGTGACTGAACTGAACTGAACTGAATGATGCTGAACAGCTTTTTATGTGCTTATTGGCCACTTGCATATATTCTTTAGAGAAATGTCTATTCAAGTTCTTTTTCGATTTTGAATTGAATTCCGTTTTGTTCTAGTTTTAGGAGTTATCTAATTACTCTGGATGGGGCTTCCCTGGTGGCTCAGCAGTAAAGAATCTGCTTGCAATGCAGGAGACATGGGTTTGATCCCTGGGTTGGGAAGACAAGGAAATGGCAACCTACTCCAGTATTCCTGCCTGGAGAATACCATGGACAGAGAAGCCTGGGGGCTGAGGTCCATGGATCTCAAGAGTTGGATATGACTTAGTAACTAAACCACCACCACCATACATTCTGTATAATAATCCTTTATCAGAATGTGATTTGCAGATATTTCTTTCCATTCTACGTGTTCCTTTTTCACTTCCTTGATGGTGTCTTTTGATGCACAAAATGATTACATTTTAATGAAACTCAATCTGTTTGTTATTTCTTTCGTTGCTGGTCCTTTGGTATCATATCCAAGGAAACATTGCCAAATACAACGCTATGAAACTTTAGTTCTATGTTTTCTTCTAAGAGTTTTATAATTTTAGGTCTTACATCTTTTAACACATTTTGAGTTGATTTTTTTCTACGGTGTTAGATCAGGACCCAATTTACTCTTTCACATGTAGATACCTAGTTTTCTCAGCATCATTTGCTGAAAAGACTGTTCTTTCTCCCAATGAATGGTCTTGTCATACCTATCAAAAGTCAAGAGTTTATTTCTGGGCTTTCAATTCTAATCTAGTGGCCTATATATTTGTTTTTGTACTCTCTTGATTATTACAGCTTTGTAATAAATTTTAAAATCAAGAAGTGTGAGTCTTCCAGGTTTGATCTTCTTTCTGAAGATTGTCTTGTCTATTTGGAGTATTTTGAGATATCACATGAATTTTAGGATGCAGTCTCTATTTCTGAAAAAAAGTATTTGTAGTTTTGATAGAGACTGCTTTGAATCTGTAGAACACTTTGGTAAAATCAATATCCTAACACTATTAATTCTTCTAGTCCATGAACATGGATATTTTCCCACCTGTTTATGTCTTTAATTTCTTTCAGCAATGTTTTATACACTTTATTGTATTCACAATCTGAGTTAATTCATAAGTATTTTATTCTTTTTGATGGTACTGTAAATGAAATTGTTTTTGTGGGTTCCTTTTCAGATCATTTATTGTTAGTGTTCTGCATATGTCTGTGAAATCTACTTGGCTTATTGTTGTTAAAATCCTCTATTTCCTTACTGCTTTCTGTCTGCTTGCTCTATACATTCTTGAGAGTGGGATGGGGTACTGAAGCCTCCAATACTGTTGTAGAACTATCTATTTCTCCCTTCAATTCTGTCAGCTTGGCTTCATTATTTTGATGGTCTAATGGGTGTATAAATGTTTATAGTTATATCTTCTTACCATACTGAATTTTTTTATTAGGATATAGCATTCTTTGCCTTGTGGACTTCTAAACATTTTTTTGTTTTCTTGTTGTTATTGTTTTTGTTTTGTGCCTGTGCTAGGTCTTCATCAGCTCGTGGTCTTACCCCATGGTGTGTAGGATCACAGTTCCCTGACCAGGGATCAAACCCACGTCTCCTGCATTGGAAAGTGGACTCTCAACCACTGGACCATTGAAGTCCCCTGCATCTTTTTTATTTAGAGTATATTCTTTCTGATAGAGTGATCACTCTTCCCTCTTTTCATTACTATTTGCATGAAATATCTTTTTCCATCCTTTCATTTTCAAACTATTTGTGTCTTGGATCTTATGTGAGCCTCTTATAGATAGCATAGAGTTGAATCCTGTGTTTTTATACGTTCTGCCAATCTTTGTCTTTTGATTGGAGAGATCAAGCTATTGTTTATATTTAATTAGTGAGGAGGGACTCAATTTTGTATTGTGCTATATGTATTATAGCATTTTTGTCCTTGATGTCTTATGTTACTGTCTTCTTTTTGTATTTTATTTGATTTTTTGCAGTGAACATTTAAACTTTATTCTCACTTATCTGTGTATATTCTATAGGTATTTTCTTTGTGGTTATCATGGGGATTATACATTTAACATCCTAAAGTTATAAAACTTTAATTTGTGTTAATATCCACTTGACTGAACTGACATACACAAATTCTGCTCCTTTACAGCTTTGTCGCACTTCTTTCAGTTGTTGAAATAATATAAAAATTACATCTTTATACACTGTGCACCCCCAAACATAAACTAATAATTCTTTTAAGTTCATTAATTTCTTAAATTCTGTAGAAAACAAGATTTGGAGTTATAAAGCAAAGTTACAATAATCCTAGCTTTTGGACTAATAATTATTTTTCTTTAAATATATTAATCTCTTAAATCATGTAGAAAACAAAATGTCCAGTTACAAACCAATGTTACAATAAGCCTAGCATTTTAAAATTACCTATGAATGTGCTTCTATTGAGTTGTTTACTTCTTTACACAGCTTTAAGGTACTCTCTCTCTCTCATGTTCTTTATTCATCCTTTAGAACTTTAAGTCAGGTGAAGTGATAATGAACTCATCAGCTTTTGTTTATCTGGAGATGTTATAGTTTCTTACTCATACTTAAGGAATAATTTCACCAGATGCAGGATTCTTGGTTGATGGACAGTTTTGTTTCGTTTATAACACTTTGAATACCTAATCCCACTGCCTTCTGGTCTTCAGAGTTTATGGATATATTAGTTTCCTACTGCTGCTGTAAGAAATTACCACAATTTAGGAATTTCAAGACAATTTAGGTCTTCCCTGTAGCTCAGATGGTAAAGAATCTGCCTGCGATGCAGGAGATCAGGGTTCAATCCCTGGGTTGGGAAGTTCCTCTGGAGAAGGGAATGGCAATCCACTCCAGTATTCTTGCCTGGAGACTTCCATGGATAGAGAAACCTGGTGGGCTACAGCCCGTGGGGTCACAAAGAGTTGGACATGACTGAATGACTAACACACATAACAGAGGGTTTCAAAAAGCACAGATACATTATCTTACAGTCTGGAGGTTCTAAGTACAAAAAAATCAAGGTTTCAGTATAGCTTTGTTCCTTCTGGGTGCTCGAAGGGACCCATTTACTCACCTTTTCCAGCCTCCAGAGGCTATTTGCACTCCTTGGCTCATGGGGTCTTCCTCCATCTTTAAAGCCAGCAATGGCAAATTGAGTCCCCACATCACCTCACTCTAACCTTGCTTTCAGCATCACATCTGACTCTCCTCTTCTGCCTCCCTCTTCCACTTATATGGACCCTTGTGACTACACTTGGCTTCTCTGGTGGCTCAGAGGTTAAAGCATCTGCCTGCAATGCAGGAGACCTGGGTTCGATCCCTGGGTCAGGAAGATACCCTGGAGTAGGAAATGGCAACCACTCCAGTACTCTTGCCTGGAGAATCCCATGGACAGAGGAGCTTGGTGGGCTACAGGCCCCAGGGTCACAAAGAGTCGGACATGACTGAGTGACTTCACGTTCATGTTCACGTGACCACACTAGGCTCACTNACCCTGGAGTAGGAAATGGCAACCACTCCAGTACTCTTGCCTGGAGAATCCCATGGACAGAGGAGCTTGGTGGGCTACAGGCCCCAGGGTCACAAAGAGTCGGACATGACTGAGTGACTTCACGTTCATGTTCACGTGACCACACTAGGCTCACTCCAATAATCCAGAATAATCTCTCCATCAAAAGGTCATCTGATTAGTAAGTTTAGCTCCATTTGTGACCTTAATTCTCCTTTGCCATGTAACCTATTTGCAGATTCCAAGACATGGACATCTTTAGAGGTCATTATTCTACCTACCACACTGAACAAACCATTCCCTTGTTTTAAGAACTCCTTCTTCCTCTCAGACACTGAAGCCTGGAATTTTATGTCAGAGAGCCATTCCTTTTTGTCAGGGTGTCTCTGTAGGAGATACCAGTCAGCCTTCAAGAATCTCGAATTATTTAGCTCTTATAATTCTGATTTCCGTTGCTCTGGTGATAGAAAATTCCATCCCACTAGCAAGAAAAGACTGAAAGCCTATTTCCCTCCAAGATTCATAATCCTTCAGTCCCCAGACTTGTCATGCTTATTTTTTTGATCTGTTGATATCCCTTTTGGGAAACTGTTTACAGATGTGAGTCTTCAGCTTTTTCAAGCTTGTATTAGAGTCTGGATCACATAACCATCAGGAGAGACACAAATTGAAAGAGATTGCTCCTCGGTCAGTTCAGTCACTCAGTTGCGTCTGACTCTTTGCAACCCCATGCAGCACACCATGCTTCCCTGTCCATCACCAATTCCCAGAGCTTACCCAAACTCATGTCCGTCGAGTCAGGGATGTCATCCAACATCTCATCTTCTGTCATCCCCTTCTCCTCCCACCTTCAATCTTTCCCAGCATCAGGGTCTTTCGAAATGAGACAGTTCTTCATATTAGGTGGCCAAAGTATTAGAGTTTCAGCTTCAGCATCAGTCCTTCCAATGAATATTCAGGATTGATTTCCTTTAGGATGGACTGGCTGGATCTCCTTGAGTCCAAGGGACTCTCAAGAGTCTTCTCCAACACCACAGTTCAAAAGCATCAACTATTTGGTGCTCAGTNTTTTTTTCAGTTGACAAGACCATCAAGAAAAAAAAGATGAGATATTTACAAGTAAAGAAAAGAAGAATTGGTAGAATTGCCATAACTCCTCTGAAAGACAGTTTATTATTATGTATTGTTTTTGAAGATATATATGACTTTTGACTTTAATTCTTATGGATATATCATAAGGAAATTTATAAAGAATAAAGAAAGAGACATATATCAGGATTTTTATTGAAGCATTGCAACTCAATATCTATCAGAAAAGGAAGATTTTAAAAAAAAAAGAAAAGGAGGACTACATGTGAACAGATCCAAATAATGGAATATTATATAGCTGTCAAAATGAATAAACCAGAGCTATACATATCTGGGCTTTCCAGGTGATACTAGTGGTAAAGAATCCACCTGTTAATACAGGAGACATGAGATGTGGGTTCGATCCCTGGGTCGGGAAGATTTCCTGGAGGAGGGCCATAGCAACCCACTCCAGTATTCTTGCCTGGAGAATCCCATAGAGGAGTCTGGCAAGCTACAGTCCATAGGGTCACAAAGAGTTGGACATGATTGAAGTGACTCAGCACACATACATGCATTCATATCTACTTTGATCGGGCTTACAGACACTGAGTTAACAAAGCAAAGTACAGAATATTTTATACAGTTTGGAAATTATTTTATGTCAATTAAAAATCATAAATATCACAAAATTTATATTGTGATATTTATACATACTAAAATACAAAAGCATAACTACCTTCAAACAATTATAATTATTGCCTTGAGGAGAGGGCATGAGGGAGGATTGCAGTATTATTTGTACTGATACACGGAATTCCCTGGTAGTTTAGTGGTTAAGACTCCACACTTCCAGTGCAAGGGCATGGGTTTGATCCCTGGCTGGGGAAGATCCCACATGCTGCAAGAAGTGGCCAAAAAAAAAAAAAAAAAAAGCATGATACAACGTCCTGTTTGCTTTCTTGAGTGGAGCAAGAAAAAATTTTCTCATCGTTTTCAGATGAACCTACAGAAAAGTAAGACAATGAAAATCACTTTACCCTAGAGACGGCACAGAGACCTGAGGCATCCAAGCCATTGGGTCAGTCTTAGTTTCATGGATTTTGTGTAACCTGGAACTTCCCAATCTGAGATCTCAAGTGTCACTCCTGTGTGAGGCGATAAGTTTGAGCTCATTTCCATGGTCCTGTATGGAACAGTTCTTAAGTGGAACAACCATGTCATCCTGGAGAGAGCTGCATCTGTTGAGTCCAACCTATCCATGGCCATCTTTGCCCTGGGCTTGACCTCAGGTCCCATCAGCCATCACCATGCCAACAGGATCTGTTTCACACTGTTCATGTGATGCAGCCCAGATGACATAACACAGAACCAGCTGCTGAAACTGCTTCCTTAGAAGGAGGTGCAAGTATGACCAGCACTATGTGAGTTTCATCTGTCTTTCTTTAGATACGTGGTCTGTTTCAACACTGAGGAGACATTTGTAGCTTCCTAAAGCTACCAAGTACAAGTAAGCCCCCCACATTCTGGGATGTCAAAGGCCAATGCAGGAGAAAGCAAGTGATTCTTTTGGTGTTTTTTTTTTTTTTTTTTTTTAAACTGAATACCAGAATGTGATAAAATATACAAAGGAGTATACACACCTGCTGAAACGTACACATTAACTATAATCCAAAAAGTGGAGACTTTGAGATTGTTTCCTGAATTCCTTTCATCCCAGGTGTTCTATTCATTGCTACTAATACACTTAAAGTTTCTATAAACTTAAGCCCTAATTCAAGCATCTAAAATTTGAAGCTGGTGTAAAGCAAGGATTCCCAACCTCTGAGATCTAAAATGCCTGATAATCTGGGGTGGCACTGATGTAATAAAAATAGAAATAAAGTGCACAATAAATGTAATACTCTTGAATCATTCTGAAACCATCACCATCCCCCCACCTGACTCCCTGTCCAAGGAAATGTCTTCCATAAAACCAGTCTCTGGTGCCAAAAAGTTTGGGGACTGCTGGACTGTATAGGAAAACCTTCACACTGGAGATGGCTAATTTGACTATTAATTCTGGGTTGGATGTTCTATGGGCCTCCCTGGTGGCTCAGTGGTAAAGAATCCACCTGCCAATGCAGGAGACATACGTTCCATCCCTGGGTTGGGAAGATCCCCTGGAAGAGGGCATGGCAACCCACTCCAGTATTCTTGCCTAGAGAATCCCATGGACAGAGGAGCCTGGTGAACTATAATTCATGGGGTTGCTCAGTCAGCAACTAAACAACAACAGATGCGCTGTGGAGAAAGGAGAATTATAATTTTTCCAGACAGATAAAATCCGTATGCATTTAACTACTAGAATAATTTTTTGTCATGAAGAATGTACAACTCCAAATAGTTTTGTCATTTTTTAGCTGCTAAGTTGTGTCCAACTCTTTGCGACCCCATGAACTGTAGCACGTCAGACTTCCCTGTCTTCTACTTTCTCCTGGAGTTTGCTTAAACTCCTGTTCATTGAGTCAGTGATGCCCATGGTTATTCTAGAGATTTTATTCTGTTACTTTATAAACTTCTATGATGTTTGAATTTTAAAATGTGCATTCTTTTTATAGTTAAAAAACAGAAGAATTTGGTTAGCTATAAATTGGAACTGCTGTACAGAGAATTAACGAAATCAGTCTGACTTACCTGATTTTAACTGAATTTGAAAAAGACTATTTAACATCATCTCATTATCAAGAGCTAGCTTGTCACATTGTAACTGCTTGGCAGTAGATTACCGGTAATCTGCTTGCAAAAGTTTTCCCCAGGGGACTTCCCTGGTTATGACTGGGACACCATGCTTCCAATACAGAGGGTGCAGGTTCGATCCCACTTCCTGTGGTGCAGCCAAAAAAAAAAAAAAAGGCCTCCCTCAAGGCAATAATACTAGAAGTGATCTTACTGGTTGAGCAGGATCTTCTCACAACAGGAAGATAATCTGAAGTGTATCAGCATTGCCTTCCCATAAACAAGTACACTTCCTTTATTCTGTTGTGTTTTTAATTTTTTTTAAAAAATTACCCAAGTTGGGGTTTCCCTAGTGGCTCAGCGGTAAAGCATCCACCTGCCAATGCAAGAGACACGGGTTTGATCCCGGATCTGGGAGGATCCTACATGCCTCAGAGGAACTCAGCCCGTGCCAAGAGAAGCCACTGTAATGAAAAGCCCAAGCATCACAGATAGAGAGTAGCTCCCTCTCACCTCAACTAGAGAAAAGCCCTCACAGCGACGAAGACCCAGTGCAGGCAAAAATAAATGAGTAAATAAAATGGAAGCTACCCAAGTTTTACATTTTTGTTGTAAAAAAAAAAAAATGTTTTTTCAGAAATATGCAATCTATATTCTGCCGAGGTAGCCACTGTTTGGAGTTTGGTTGTGTCCTTTCAGATTATTATTTTTTCTACACACTCATGATTTCAACTTCCATTTCCCCCTCTTCCTTTGTTTTTTAAATATAAATCGCACACCATTCATTGATGTCTCATATATTCACAAAGTTGTGCAACCATCACCACTAATTTCAGAACATTTCCTCACTCTAAAAATATCTCTATACCCAATAGCAGTCACTCCCTTTCTCCAGCCCCTGATCCTGGCAACCACCAATCTATTTTCTGTCCCTAGAGATTTGTCTGTTCTGGAGATTTCACCTTAGTGCAATTATACAGTATCTGAACTTTTGTGCCCGACTTCTTTCACATAGCATGATTTTCAAGGCTTGTCCATGTTGAAGTATGTACTAATATTTCATCTTTCTAAAAATATTTGTTTTTTAAGCTCAACAATTTGTATTTATTTAGCTGCCTTGGGTCTTAGCTCTGGCATGGGGGATCTTTTGTTGTGGTTGCAGCGCATGGACTATCTAGTTATGGCTTGCAGGCTCCAGAGCTTGTAGGCTCAGTAGTTGTGGCTTGGACTTAGTTGCTCTGAGGCCTGTGGGATCTTAGTCCCCAGACCAGGAATTGAACTTGGGTCCCTTGCATTGCAGGGAGGATTCTTAATCACTGGACCTCAAGGGAAGTCCCTAATTTTTTAACATTTATTTTTTCTTATTCACGTATTTTTTTTTAGCCACACTGCACTATATATACGATCCTCGTTCCCCAACCAGGGATCAAACCCAAGCCCCTTACAGTGGATGCACAGAATATCAACCACTGGACCACCAGGGAGGTACCAACTTCATTCTTTTTTTTAAAAAAAATTTCTTTTAACACCAGAAACACTTTGTATTGGGGTATAGACAATTAACAATGTTGGGACAGTTTCAAGTGAACAGCAAAAGGTCTCAGCCATACATATACATTTATCCATTCTCTACCAAATGCCCTCCCACCCAGGCTAGCACATAACACTGAGAAGGATTCCATGTGCTATACAATGGGTCTTTGTTGGTTATCCATTTCAAAGATAGCAGTGTGTTCTTGACCCTCCCAAAGCCCTTAACTATCCCTTCCCCCGGGACAACCATGAGTTCATTTTCTGAGTCCGTGAGTCTCTTTCTGTTTTGTACATAAGTTTATTTGTGTCATTTCTTTTTAGTTTCCACATGTAGGGGATGTCATATCATTCTTTTTTATGACTGACTAATATTCCATTGTATGAACAGACCACATTTTGCTTACCCATTCATCAGTTGGTAGACGTTTGCATTGTTGCCAATTTTGGGTTAATACGAATAATGCTGGTTTGAGCACTCTTGTATAAGTTTTTTTGCACACACATGTTTTCAGTTCTTTCGGATCTAGACCGAAACTGTGTTTAAATTTTCTGAGGGACTGTCAAACTGTTTTTGATAGTTGTTTAAATTCCCACTGTCCACATTCTCACGAACCCTTAGTTCTTTTCTTTCTTTCATTTTTAGTCTAGCCACCCTCGTGGGTGTGAAGTGGTATCTTTTAGTGTTGATTTGCATTTCTCTACTGACTAATAATATTGAACATTTTCATGTTCTCAGTGGCCATTTTATATACTCTCTTTGGAGAAACGTCTGTTAAAATTCTTTGCCCACTTGAAAAACTGGGTTGTCTTTTTATCACTGAGCTACAAGTGTTCTTCATATATTCTGTTTTGTTTTTCCCTTTTTTGGCCACATCTCACGGCATGTGGGATCTTAGTCCCCAGAACAAGAATTAAATCCACTCCCCCTGCAGTAGAAGCTTGGAATCCTAGTCACTGAACGCCTAGGAAGTCTCACCAGAGTTCTTTATATATTCTGGATACAAGTCCTGTACCAGATGATTTACAAATCATATATCCTCCATTCTGTGGAAATTAGGTTTTTGTTGTTATTTTTTAGACTCAAAATGAATGATTAAATACACTGTTCTGTAACTTGCTTTTTTTTTTCTTCAACAATGAGTATATCACGGGCATCTTTCAATGTCAAGGGAAAGCTATCTCATCCTTTTTCCCCCACCCTCATCTTATTTTTTTCTTTCCTTCTTTTTTTGTGGCTACATAGCATTCCGTGACGGTTGTACCACAGTTCATCTGACCAGTCTTCCCCTGAGTGTTAACGAATCGTAAGTTCTTGTGTTGGTGAAGGACTGAGACACCACAGCTGTGGGGCAGCACGACTGTGCTGTCTTCCCCAGGATAATATAAAAATGCAAGAGGCACAGGAAGTGTCTAACCTGCTGAACACTTCCTCTCCAAACCCCATGCATGCGGTTTCACAACCTCCCTAGGCACAACCCTCTCTCCCCCAAATTCTGTCACCAGCCTGGCGCCTCTGTGAGAAAGTTCCACTGCAAGACGTCCTGGGGATTTATCATTTCCCTCTTTCACCCAGTCCGGTCGCCAGTAAATCCCGAGAGCCCTCTGAGACTATACCTGGGGTGGCTCCCTCCAGCCGGCTTGAAAGATGAATTCCTGCATCATCGTGATGAGGTTGCTGCTGTCTGGGCCTTTTGTCTTTGGTAGGCAAGGGAGATGGGGAGGGGAAAGGGCATACCTCTGTGCTGAGGGAAACAGCAGGACTTTGTAGAACTTAGAACGGAGTAAATGAGCAGCTGATTTAAGGGTGGCATGGGCCATAGGTAATGCGGGGGACCGGGGAATCCTGGAGAGAGGGGAAGGAAAACAAAGAAAGTCAGACAAACAAACAAACTACAGACAGGATTTGAAGGTCTTTTCAGGCAAAAGAGGGAGAAAAAGGTCACAGCACTGAGAGATGGGGGAGGGGCCCTTAGAAAGGGGATGTGCCTGCGTGCTAAATCGCTTCAACTGTGTCCAACTTTGTGCGAACCTTGGAGAAGGAAATGGCAACCCACTCCAGTACTCTTGCCTGGAAAATCCCATGGACAGAGGAGACTGGTAGGTTACAGCCCATGGGGTCACAAAGAGTCAGACACAACTTAGAGACTTCACGTTTGCACTTTTGTGTGACCCTATGGACTGTAGCCCACCAGGCTCCTCTGTCTGTAGGATTCTCCAGGCAAGAACACTGGAGTGGGATGCCATGCTTTTTGGGGGGAATGGTTAATACACACATAGATCTGGCCTAGGATCTGGTTCTATGCATGGTTCTACCTCTCATTGTCATCTTGGACAAGTCCCTTCTCTCTGGGGCTGTTTCTTCATCTGAATAAACGAGGCCTGCATCTCTGACATCTTAAGATGTGTGAAATAAGCCCAAGACCTGTAAGGAAAGCGGGGCTGAAAAAAGACAGTTTGGGGCCTTTCAGATGACACCAAGGATCACTGAGGTTGGGGAGGTGATAGGGGAATTTGAGATCTAAAGGTTATGGCAGAGACTGGTCCATGGGGGTGGGGGAAGTTAGGGAGCGTTACCTGAGCAAGGAGGCAGCCTCACAGAATCAGGGGATCTCCATCTTTCACAGGGAGGAAGCCTGAGGCTAATGATCTGAGTTTTCAGGGCGAGTGGGCCCCATGTCCCAGGGAGAAGTGGGTGTGTGAGGAGATGCAAACCCTTGTGGCATTCCCATCGCCCTGGGGGGCCCCTTCAGGTTGCTCCTCCCTTAGACGCCACCGTCTTCTCATCCTTCCTTTGCTGAGAAGCCAGTTGGAAGTTGTGTGTCCTTTAGAGCTCTGGGTAGTAGGAATCGCTGCTTCCATATGTCCTGCAGTCCAGGCCCCCAGGAGAGGTTGGAGGGTAGCTTCTGGTCCTGCCCCAGGTGTGGGTGGCCTGACCATACTAGGGGCATGTGGTTGGCGGCTAATCAGCACCTGCCACTGTGGGGCCTTGTGAGGTAAGAAGGAGCCTCTAGTCGGAAGTGGCTGACCCGCTTTTTGTCTCTCAGCCCCAGCCTGGAGCTACAACCTGGATGTGCGACATGTGCAAAACTTCTCCTTCCCACTCGCTGGGAGGCACTTCGGGTACCGCGTTCTGCAAGTGGGAAACGGGTGAGCTGTTGCCGCAGGCCCTCTCTGCCCTGGCCAGGACCTTCCTGTTTCGAGGAGTCCATGGTGGGATCCAAGCAAGGCCATCTGATAGTAGGATGAGAGCTATCCATCATTAAAGGGCCCCAAAACTTCCCTGGTAGTCCAGTGATTAGGATCCCAGGTTTCCACTTCAGGGGCAGAGTTCAGTCCCTGGTTGGGGAACTAAGATCCCACATTGCGGTGTGGAAAAAAAAAAAAAAAACGCCCTATAAGTGCCTAATAGAAGGGGATACATATGACAACCCCTAAAATGCTTTGCCACACTTTCTCAATTCCACACTGTCTCCCAAACTAGACAGTGAACTCCTTTAGGCAGAGATTTTGTTTCTCTCTCAAATCCCCTCTCCATCCCTAGTACATAACACATAGCAGGTAAGCCATATGTGACTTTTGAATTGATTGCTGATTGAATAAAACCACAGTGTCACATTCTGGCAGATCATTCTCTGGGCCTGTTTTTCTGTACTGTCGATGGAAAAGATCCTTAACTTTCTAGAATTCTGGCATACCGGATTATTTTTCTGGGATCCAATAAGGAAGAGATGGGAGCTTAGCATCCACCCGGATAGGGAGTGGCTGAATTTCTTTTGGAAATATTTTGGGAGATCTGAACCCCCTTAATAGGTCAGAGTGGTTGGGTAAAGACCTAGGCAACTCCATCTCACAGGTGGAATTTCTCATCAGGGTTGTTGTGGGAGCTCCAAATGAAGGAAACAGCATGGGAAGCCTGTATCAATGCCAGCCAGAAACTGGAGACTGCCTGCCAGTCGCACTGAGTGAGTAACTGGTTTGGGAGGAATGTGCTCAGGAAGTCGAGGCTGGCCCCATCACACCTGGGTTGCCTAAGTTTCTCCAGGTGAATCTTCTGGTGCCCACAGGTTCCAGCTATACCTCCAAGTACTTGGGAATGACCTTGGCAACAGATCCCACAAGTGGCAACCTTTTGGTAAGATTTTTGTATAGTGCGATATCAGTACCTATGAAGCTTTTGCTAGGAAAGGGAGACGAAAGAAAAAAGTGAATTAAAGATCCTATACAGATGAATGAAGAAAATGTGGTACAATATATACAGTGGAATATTGCTGTTGTGTAGTCTCTAAGTCATGTCTAACTCTTTGTGACCCCATGGACTGTAGCCCACCAGGCTCCTCTGTTTATGGGATTCTCTAGGCAAGAATACTGGAGTGGGTTGTCGTTTCTTCTTCCAGGGATCTTCCTGATCCAGGGGCCAAACCCAAGTCTCCTGCATTGCAGGTGGATTCTTTACTGTTGAGCCACTGGGGAAACCACAATGGAGTATTACTTAGCCATAAGAAGAAACGAAATTGGGTCATTTGTAGAGATGTGGATGGACCTAGAGTCTGCATGCAGAGGGAAGTAAATCAGAAAGAGAAAAACAAATATCATATATTAACAAGTGTATGTGGAATCTAGAGAAGTGATGTAGATGAACACATCTGCAGGTGAGAAATAGAGACGCAGACGGAGAGAATGGATGTGTGGACACAGTTGGAGAGGGGAGGGAGGGACGAATTGGGAGGTTAGAACGGACACTGTCATGTGTAAAATAGATAGCTAATGGGAAGCTTTTGCATAGCACAGGGAGTTAAACTCTGTNGTCTGCAGGTGAGAAATAGAGACACAGACGGAGAGAATGGATGTGTGGACACAGTTGGAGAGGGGAGGGAGGGACGAATTGGGAGGTTAGAATGGACACTGTCATGTGTAAAATAGATAGCTAATGGGAAGCTTTTGCATAGCACAGGGAGTTAAACTCAGTGCTCTGTGATGACCTAGAGGGGTGAGATGAGGGGAGTGGGAGGGAGGTCCAAGGGCCCAAGTGGGAAGTCCAAGAGGTCCATGTATATGCATAGCTGATTCACTTCGTTGTACAGCAGAAATTAACATAACATTGTAAAGCAAATATNAATTATTTATTTATTTTAGGCTGTGTTGGGTCTTAGTTTCTGCATGTGGGATCTAGTTCCCTGACCAGGGATCAAACCTAGGATCCCTGCACTGGGAGTGTAGAGTATAGGCCACCTGACCCCCAGGGAAGTCTCTTGTTGGTGATTTTGGACAGAGGAGTGATAATCTGACTTATGTTTTTAAAAGGATCTCTCCAGCTGCAGAGTTGTGATCAGACTGTGGGAAGGGCAAGGGTGGAAGCAGGGAGGCCAGTTTGCAGGCTATTAAACAATCTAGAAGAGAGATGATGGTGGCTTAAGCCAGGGTGGGAATCCTTGGACAGGATCCATGTTAGACCGTGTTCAGGTGGATGGAAGCTAAGGAAACATTTGCATCCGAGATAGAACCAGAGATATTGGCAGCAAGTGGTTGTGACCCGGCCCACCCATCAGATTCTTCTGTCCTTGGCAGCTTCCCAGTGTTAATAGCTCTCCCATTCTCCCCTCATATCTCTTCACCTCACACTGTGGCCTCTCTAGGTGACTTTCAGCTTCTGTGCCCAAAGCAGATCGTGCCCTAAGTCAGGGATGGTGGGATTGCCACTCTTGAATAAATTGTCCATCTTTGGTTTGCTGTGGGGTGAGGAGAGAAGGATGGTTCAGATAGAGTGGCTGTCCCAGGGGAAGTGGTGGGCAGCCCGTCTTGCTGCAGAAGGAGGCTGTGGGCAGGGCAGGAATTTGCAGTTAGTCCTCCCCTCTTTCTCTTCTGTCACATGACTGAGGACCTACTGGAATTAGGACCCAGAGATACAGCAGCAAATCAAACATGGCTCTTTCCTCGGGGAGCTCATGATTTATGGGGGAAATTGATGTGGAAACCAGTCTCTTTGATTCCCTAGGAAACTTGCTATTGCAGAGATGTACAGGCATCCTGGAGATGGTTGGGGAGGCAGAGGTGGTGTTGAATGAGCTTTCTCTAGAAGAGTGCCTTTCCAGTTTTCTTTGGCTATGGAACCCATCCTTCCACTGGAATCTCACCTAGATCACCAGCATATCTAACTGATTGAACGGTAGTTGCCATATGGTTGAAATGGAGAGTAGGAAGCCCAAAGTCTCCCCTCACTGCCCACAGTCTCTGGGATAACCTCGTGGCTACCTAGAATTCTGTTGAAGACCACTGGTCCAGAAGGAGAGATATGGCGACCTGGGCTGAGGAAGGAGGCTCAGAAGAGAGCTTTTGAGAGCTGGAAATAGCTGCCTGGGGATGGTGAAGAGGGATTTGTCATCATTAGCAAGGCAGCGACTTAATGAGCATGGTGAGGCAGAGCCTTGGAGGATCTGGGGGGGAGTCTCTTACATCCCCCTCTTCCTGGATACAGGAAAGAAGTGTTCCGGCAAGACCTGGGAGCCCGCCCAGATGCCACCAAAGTGCTTATCATCATCACTGATGGGGAAGCCACTGATGAACAGAACATTGATGCGGCCAAAGACATCATCCGCTACATCATTGGGGTACAGGCCCTAGGTCCCTGCTACTTCTTAGGAGCCGTCTTCCCTCTCTTATTCTTGAACTCCACTCCCTTTCTCCCTGAGGCTAGGGTCTTATGAAAATAGTAGGAAATTGTTCTGCAAGTTTGGAGATGCCAGCTCTTCACTCTTCATTTCTTCCAGATTGGAAAGAATTTTAAGACCAAAGAAAGTCAGGAGGCTCTCCATCAGTTTGCCTCCAAACCCGTGGAGGAGTTTGTAAAGATCCTGGACACATTTGAGAAGCTGAAAGATCTATTCACCGAGCTGCAAAAAAAGATCTATGTCATTGAGGGTAAGTGGCAGGCCCTGGGAGAGAGGGTTTGGGGGGTGTATAAAGAACCTCACCTAGGACGTTAGATTTGAGGCATGCGAAATTATAATCACGAGCACTTACAAAGTGTGTGTCACTGTGCTGAGTTCTTTGGATAAAAGACCTCAGGTAGGAACTTAGGGGAGGGTGATATAGGAGCAGCCTCTATTTTTCTCTGAAGTTCTGTCTTCCTCTTGAAGCTTGGCCTGGTCCAGGACGGGGCTCCGAGCTGACCTATGTCTTATTGATGTCAGCTGTGTCCTGTAGAATGACTGTAGAATGTCCTGTAGAATTGTTTCCACAACTCAGCTCCCTCGCTGTCATTTAACCTGGGCTTCAAATTATTTGTGATGGGCAAGCAGGGAGGGGCTGAGTGCAAGGAGCCCACAGGCCCTCTTTCTTGCCCCAGAATGAGGGAAGGTTTGGTTGTAGTTGTCAGACAGGAGAGTATTTCCCCAAGTAGCCTAGTCTGCTGAAAGGTACATGATTCCCCCAGGAAGCCCCTTCGCTTAGGACACAGCTTTGGTGTTCACATCATGTGAAGAGGCAATGTGTTATATATAATGGGACCAAGCAGAATTAACTCTACCTGTGTTGTGTGACCTCAGGCAGGTCACTTTCCTTCTCTGAGGCTCGTTGCTCTGTCAAACGGGAATAGTAATAGCTATCTCAGAACGTGGTAATGTTTAACCACTGTATTCATTTCCTAGGGCTACTGTAACAAATTACCAAATATGAGGGGGCTTAAAGCAAGAGAAACGGTTTGTCTTACAGTTCTGGAGCCTAGAAATCAATACTCAAAAGCTTGACAGGGCCATGCTCCTTGGGATGGTTTTGGAGAGAATCCTTCCTTGCCTCTTTCTTTAAAAAAAAAAAAGTTGAATAATTAATTAACTTGGCTGTGCTGGGTCTTAGTTGAGGCACACAGCATCTCTGATCTTCATCGGGGCACACAGGATCTTTAGTTGCAACATGTGGGATCTAGTCCCCTGACCCAGTCCCCTTGCATTGGGAGTGTGGAGTCTTAGCCACTGGACCAGCAGGGAAGGCCCTCCCCACCTCTTCTAACTTCAGCGTTTGCTAACATTCCTTGGCATTCCTTGTCTTGTAGCTGCATCATTCTGGTTGCCTGGCTGTCTTTTCCCTATGTGTCTGCCATTATCTTTTCTGCATGTCTGTCCTGTGTCCAAATTGACCCTTTAATAAGGACACCAGTCATATTGACCCTAATGACCTCGTTTAAACACATCATAAGCTAATGCCTGTGGCTGGCAATTTGTTATGTAAGGGAATATTGAAACACTCCTGTCAATAACATCCGAGTAACAAAAGACGTATAACCATGACTCTGGTCAGTAAGTTGTTAACTTGATTACCTCTGTAAAGACCCTGTTTTCAAATATGGCCACGTTCTGAGGTACAAGGGGTTAAGACTTCAATATATTTTCTTTAAGGTACACAGCATAAGGTTCAAGCATTAATGACTGTTTAGAAAGTGCTTGGTAGCCTGTAGGCTCTAAGTAAGCCATAGCTCTTATCCTGTATCCTCCCAGCCCTTACTCATCCTTCAGATCACAGTTTAGACATCATCCTCTCTGATACTTCCTTGTTGATCCCAAGTCTGGGATCCTGTGTGCTGCTTTAACCACTGTATATTTGTTCCCCAGCACACCCCTGTGACATACATTGTATTAGAACTCTCTATTAGGACTTCCCTAGGGGGTCCAGTGTTTAAGATCCCGAGCTTCCACTGCAGGAGGCATAAGTTTGATGTCTGGTCAGGGAAGTTCAAGTTTGCTAATTCTAGCCATGGAGTCACGAATATATTGAGAGCTTTCCTGATGGCTCCATGGTAAAGAATCTGCCTGCCAATGCAGGAGACAGGTTTGATCCCTGGTCTGGGAAGATCCCACATATCACAGAGCAACTAAGCCCATGCACCACAATTATTGAACCAGTGCTCTAGAGCCTGGCAGCCACAGCTACTGAAACCTAAGCGCCCAAGAGCCCGAGCTTTGCAACAGGAGAAGCCACTGCAGTGAGAAGCATCACAACTAGAGAAAGCCTGCACAGCAACAAAGACCCAGCACAGCCAAAAATAAATACATACATTAAAAAAAAAAGAAAAATACATTGGGAAATCACTGGAGAAAGTACATCGACCATACTTCAATTAAAAAACAAACAAATAGGAACTTCCCTGGGGGTCCAGTGGCTTAAACTCTGTGCTTCCAACGCAGGGGGCCCAGGTTTAATCAGGGAATATGCTGCAGCTGGTGGCTTAGATGGTTAAGTGACTGTCTACAATGCAGGAGACCTGGGTTCCATTCCTGGGTCGGGAAGATCCCCTACAGAAGGAAATGGCAATCCACTCCAGTACTATTGCTGGAAAATCCCATGGACAGAGAAGCCTGGTAGGCTACAGTCCATGGGATTGCAAAGAGTCAGACACGACTGAGCGATTTCACTTCTTCATGCTGCAGCTGAGAGTTTGTATGCCATAAGTAAGACCCGGTTCAGCCAATAAATAAATAAAAATTTAAAACAAGCAAAAACTTGGACTGAAAAAAATTGAGAAAGAGAAAGAACTCTCTATTAGATGTCTGTCTCCCACACTATACCAAGATGTCTATCTCAGTAAGCATTGTGCCTGCTTTTCCACCACTGTATTCCTGGCACCAAATATTTAGTGACTGTAAATATTTCTTCAGTGAATGAACACATCTTCATAATAATGGCTATGGTTCTTAAACACTTACAGGTCACAGGCCCTTTATCTATATCACTGAATCCATTCTTCTTAGTATCCTTGCCAGGCTGGTGGTAATTATTTTCATTTTATTGATTAATGCTGGCAGCAACCATGGAGCAGACACCGTGAATCAGACTCTCAGAGATAGTGTCAACACAGAACTCATGTTCAAGTTGAATAAAGAAAGAAAGGGGGCTTTTCCGGTGGTCCAGTGGTTGAAAGTCCTCCTGCCAATGCGGGGGACATGAATCTGATCCCTCATCCAGTAGGATCCCACAGGCGCCGTGCCCATGGTTAGTCCAAGCACTCTAGAGCCTGTGCTCTGTAACAGAAGAGGCCNTTTATGATCCAAGGTTGGTTGAAGCCACAGATTTGAAAGTCGGGGATATCAAGGGCCAATTGTAGGACTTTGAGCGTCTGTGAATTTTGGTATTGGGGCAAGTCCTAGAACCAACCCACTGCGGATACCTAGGGACAACTGTACTGTAAAATTGTTGGCAAGGTGGCTCCCTGAAAAAGAAGAAATAATGCCAGAGTTGAATCTCTAGTTAGGCACCCACTCCACAATACACACACACACACATACCCCACACACAGATGTTTCTGTGTGTGTGTTTATATATATGTAGAAGTAAATATATTCTTGATTGCCTGCTATGCTACGGTCCTTCAGGTCTTAGTATATGTTTCACTAGCATGATGCCAAGCATCTCACATCCATGATCTTATTTAATCCTCAAAACAACCCTGTAAGATTAGTACTGTCTCATTTTTTTTTTAAATGAGAAAACTGAGGCTCAGAAAAAAGGAAGTAATTTACTCAAGATTATACAGCCAGAAGAAGTCACACTTGGATTAAAACCTAGTCTCTCTAATTTCAGAGATCAAGTTCTTAATCCCTGTGCTTCAGGAATATACATGACGAAACCAGGAGAGTGGTTTGGCCTCTTCACCATTCCTCTCCTGGGGTATAGAATCTCAGACATCTCTTTGTCTCACTCACTTTGAATTGCTCTAAGCAAAGAAGGTCATGCAGGGAAGAGATAAACTGAGAGATCGGGAATGACATATGCACATTACTATATATAAAATAGAAGTACATATTATATATAGCCCAGGGAACTCTACTGAATACTCTCTAATGGCCTATATGGGAAAAGAATCTAAAAAAGAGTGGATATATGTATATGAATCAGTTTGCTATATACGTGAAACTAACACAACATTGTAAATCAACTATACTCCAATACAAATTAATTTTAAAAAATAAGCAAAGAAGGTCAAGTTGGGTTAGTGAGCCATCTTCAGAGCATTCCTATAAGCTGGCTCTTGGCTCTCACACAATCCGTGATCTAATTTCCTGCAGCACTTGCTCCAGCATTTTGTCAGTAGGAACAGAGGGCAGGAAACCTCGCCACAGAAGCTGTGAAGTATGAAGATAACTTCCGTGATACTTTGAAGCAGGAAATATTTTCATGTCACCTCCTTTTTTTTTTTCCTTGAGGTATGATTGACTTACAATAATTTATTAGTTTCAGATATACAAGATGGTGATTCAAGTTTTTATAGATTATGCTCCATTTATGATTATTATGAAATATTGGCTATATTCTCTGTGCTATACAATCACTACTCTTTGTGTCTGTGTTCAGTCGCTCAGTTGTGTCTGACTCTTTGGGACCCCATGGACTGCAGCATGCCAAGCTTCCCTGGCCTTCACCATCTCCCGGAGTTTGCTCAGACTCATGTCCTTTGAATCAGTGATGCCATCCAACCATCTCATTCTCTGTCACCCCAACTCTTTATGTATACATTTCAGTATTTTTATTAGGCTATGTCTCCAAGCTGATTGATTTGTATGATCTTTTCATTTCAATCTTTTCTATTAAATTTTTATGAAAAAATTTTCAAACTTTTGAGAAAAGTTAACAGTACAGTGAACACCCATATACTTTTCACCTTATCAGTTATTAACATTAGCCACTTTTGATTTATCTCTCTTTACATATATACAGAGGTTAAAGCGTCTGCCTGCAATGCGGGAGACCTGGGTTCGATCCCTCGGTCGGGAAGATCCCCTGGAGAAGGAAATGGCAACTCACTCCAGTATTCTTGCCTGGAGAATCCCATGGACGGAGGAGCCTGGTGGGCTACAGTCCATGGGGTCACAAAGAGTCAGACACAACTGACCAAGTGACTTAACATATATATGTAAAGAATAATATACACAAATGTATATTATCAGTCAGCATTCTCCAGAGAAACAAAGCCAACAGGATATATCTAGATCTGTATCTTTATAAAGATACATAATTCTTTTCATCTCTTTTCTTATCTATCTATAAAGAGATTGGTTTTAAGAAACTGGAGACTTCCCTGGTGGTCCACCGGTTAAGAATCTGCCTGCCAGTGCAGTGGACACAGGTTCTAGCCCAGGTTTGGGAAGATTCCACATGCTGTGGGGTAGCTAAGCCTCTGCACCACAACTACTGAAGCCCACATTCTAGAGCCTGTGCCTGAAACAGACAAGTTACCACAGTGAGAAACCCTTGCACCACAACAGGACAGTAGCCCCCGCTTGCTGCAACTGAGACTCAGCTCAGCCAAAAATAAATATTTTTTTTCTAAAAAAGAAAGAAAGAAAGAAATTGGGTCATGCGGTGTGAGAGCTGCCAAGTATGAAATCCATAGGGCAGGCTGGCAGTCTTGAGGTCTCTCTTGCCCGGTTTTTAATCTTCATGCAAACTTTGCCTTCTTCTTACTAATATATCCCATTTTATTTCATTCTTTAAAAAGAAGGTAGTCTCCTTTACAAACCCTCAGGTGAACTGAATCTCGGGAAGATGTTTACCCTTTAGCACGCGGCTGCTTTGTCTGCGCATGCGTTTTATCCACGGTTTGAGAAATACAGTTTTGGACCATGGCGCCAGGATTTGTACCCCTCGGAGCACATGGCTGCTCTTCTCAGGAGAAGGTCTTCTGATGATTTCAGTGCATCTTTCCTGCTAACCCAGCTTCCCAGGATCTCCACCACCTTTTCCCCTGGGGTATACCTTCTTGCAGCAGCCCTTGCGTTCCTGACTCCAAGCCCCTCCCTCTCTCTCTCCTCAGGTTACACGGTGACTTGGCTGCTCTCCCGAGGGACCATGTCATTGCTGGCCACTGGAGCGCCCAGATACCAGCATGTCGGGCGGGTGCTGCTGTTCCAACAGCCAAAGAGAGGAGGACCCTGGAGCCAGATCCAGAAAATAGACGGGATCCAGGTGAGCGTGGCTGCAGTGGCATCAGTCGATGAGGGGCTGGCGTGATACTGATTATGCTCTCTGTCGTCTTCTGAACACTCATGCACCTGCTGTGTGGTGGCCCTATGCCAACCACTGTCACATTTGTTCCCCACAAAGCTTCTGGGGTGTTTTGTCATCCCCTCTTGCCAATTTAGGGGCTTCCCTGATGGCTGATCATCTAGTCCCATCACTTCATGACAAATAGATGGGGAAACAATAGAAACAGCGAGAGACCTTTTTGGGGGGGGTATGGGAGCTCCAAAATCACTGCAGATGGTGACTTCAGCAATTAAATTAAAAGACTCATGCTCCTTGGAAGAAAAGCTATGACCAAACTAGACAGCATATTAAAAAGCAGAGACATTACTTTGCCAAAAAAAAGTCCATCTAGTCTAAGCTATGGTTTTTCCAGTAGTCAAGTATGGATGTGAGAGTTGGACTATAAAGAAAGCTGAGCACAGAAGAATTGATGCTTTTCAACTGTGGTGTTGGGGAAAACTCTTGAGAGTCCCTTAGACTGCAAGGAGATCCAACCAGTCAATCCTAAAGGAAATCAATCCTCAACATTCATTGGAAGGACTGATGCTGAAGCTGAAACTCCAATACCTTGCCCACCTGATGCAAAGAACTGATTCACTGGAAAAGACCCTGATGCTGAGAAAGATTGAAGGCAGGAGGAGAAGGGAACAACAGAGGATGAGACAGTTGGATGGCATCACCAACTCAATAGACATGAGTTTGAGTGAGCTCCTGGAATTGGTGATGGACAGGGAAGCCTGGCATGCTGCAGTCCATGGGGTGGCAGAGTCGGAGATGATTGAGCAACTGAACTGAACTGGTGGCCCAGATGGTGAAGAATCTGCCTGCAATACAGGAGACCCAGGTTCAATCCCTGAGTCGAGAAGATCCCTTGGAGAAGGTAATGGCAACCCAGTCCGGTATCCTTGCCTGGGAAATCCCAGGACAGCAGAGCCTGGCAGACTACAGTTCATGGGCTGGCAAAGAGTTGGACACAACTGAGCGGATAACACTTTCACTTTCTTGCCAATTTAAGAACCCAATTTGGACTCTTTGGTGGTACAGTGGATTAGAATCTGTCTGCCAATGCGGGGAGACACAGGTTCGATCCCTGGTCTGGGAAGATCCCACATGCCGTGGAGCAGCTAAGTCCACGGGCCACAACTAAACAAACAAACAAAAAGAACCCCGCTTGTCTAAATTCATATAGGCTCTAAGTTGGGTTGTTATTTGGTCTCCTTCATCAGTTGAAATTGATCAGAGGCCAGACAAGAAACTCAGGCGTGGCTTTACTGGGGTCCTTGCAGCAGGGCAGATCAAGAACAATAGGTTCCCTTGTGGGCTTGCTCCCCAAGAGGGAGCAGACTTGTTTTTTCTATGAGGTGAGGGTAGGGATGCATCCAGGGGTCGGGCTGGAGGGCTGACTTAGGTGGTTTGCCCACTCCTTAGGTGGTGTTGGGTGCTGGGGGCACGCGCATTACTCTGCTTTTGCTCCCAACCCCCTGTTTTTGCTCCAGGCTCTTCAAAAGCTGCAGTTAGGTTTTTTTGGTCTCTTTGTATTGTTTGTCCAGAATTTGACCTAACTGTGGGCACATACACAGTTAAATTTAGTCTCACACAATTTCTTTGTATAAAATACAAAGAGATGTGTGCAGGTCCAAGCATTGCAACACTGCAGCCCAAGATGTCGCAGGTCCTAGCTTGTCTCAGGATCCAGGACTTGCACCTTTATTTGAGGGCTTGGAGTAGGATGGATGTGGTGCAGCTGATGAGGAAGGAGGTGTGTGGCTCTGGATTTCTTCCTCAAACGTTTTCCTCTCCTTGCAGGTTGGCTCTTATTTTGGTGGCGAGTTGTGTGGCGTTGACGTGGACAGAGATGGGGAGACAGAGCTGTTGCTGATTGCAGCCCCCCTGTACTATGGGGAGCAGAGAGGAGGCCGGGTGTTTATCTATCAGAAATTACAGGTGGGGACCGGAATACTAAGCACAGAATGTGCGAGAGACTCCCAGGCTTTCTCAGGTCTCAGTTATTCTGAAAGTTTCCTGTCTGACCCTGTGTTAATCAGACCTTTAGAACAATGACAAACAATAGCTAGTATGCAGGGGTGGCTAAAATGTGTGCCAGGCCCAGTGCCAAACTTTTTATATGTAGGATACCTCATTTGAGTCTCATAATCACTTTCTGGGACACTATGAGCTTTATGAATGGAAATGTTGCAGCTCAACAAAGTTGGGCAACTTTCCAAAGGCACAAAGTCATACCAACAGCAAGGGTGGGGAGTTCCCTGGTGGTCCAGCAGTTAGACCTCTGCCAAATAAAAAAGGGGGAGCTGGAACTTGAACCCAGGTTGATGTCATGGCACTGTTCCCGTTCTGGAAAGGACCACACCCAATATTTCTGTAGTGTTCTTCCTGTCCAGTGGAGAAGGAAATGGCACCCCACTCCAGTGTGCATGGCCGGAGAATCCCACGGGCAGAGGAGCCTGGTGGGCTATGTTCCATGGGGTTGCAGAGTCGGACACGACTGAAGTGGGCACACACACTCCAGATCCAGTGCCTTACCTTGTGAAAGCTTACTGAGTGACTCAGGCGCAACCTGTCACCTTGCTCCTTCCCAGCTGGGGTTCCAAATGGTCTCAGAGCTGCAGGGGGAGACCGGCTACCCCCTTGGACGATTTGGAGCCTCCATCGCTGCCCTGACAGACATCAACGGGGATGAGCTGACGGACGTGGCTGTGGGAGCCCCTCTGGAGGAGCAGGGGGCTGTGTACATCTTCAATGGGCAGCAATGGGGGCTGAGCCCCCGGGCCAGTCAGGTGAGGATCCCGACCTGCCAATCAAAACCCATTTGCAGGCCCCTGGAAGCTTTCAAACCCCTATCCTGCTCCCCAGTCTAGCTCTTCCCACCCTTCTGCCCATCCTCTCCGGTAGCTTAGCATGAATTTCTTTCTTGGCTTCAGCGGATAGAAGGGACCCAGATGTTCTCAGGAATTCAATGGTTTGGACGCTCCATCCACGGAGTGAAGGACCTCGGCGGGGATGGCCTGGCAGATGTGGCTGTGGGGGCTGAGGGCCAGGTGATCGTGCTCAGGTAAGATGGGACTCCTGAGTCCTACCTGGGGATAGTTGCAGCTCTCATATTTTGAGCAGTTGTGGTGTAGTAGGCGTCATGCTAAGTGCTATCGCCATCAGCGCATTTGGTCTTTAGCCCAACCCTGTGAATCTGGTTCTCTTTCTATACTAGCTTCGTGTCTTACTCCAGATTACACAGCTGCTGTTCAGTGACAGATTGGGGTTTGAACTGAAGTCTGTCTGACACCGGCTTCCCTGGTGACTCAGTGGTAAAAAAATGCGCTTGCCAATGCAGGAGACGTGGGTTTGATCCCTGGGTCAGGAAGATCCCCTGGAGAAGGAAATGGCAACCCACTCCAGTATTCTTGCCTGGAAAATCCCATGGACAGAGGAGCCTGGTGGGCTGCAGTCCATGGAGTCTCAAAGAATTGGACACAACTTAGCAACTAAACAACTGTCTGACACTAAATCCTCCTACTGAAGCATGTGATAGCTTTAGGACCTGGTCGTTTGAGTTCAAGTCAAAGACAGTTATTGACTTCTTGGGTCATCTTACTCCAGTCACTTAGCCTCTCAGGACCTCAAGGTTTTAGTCATCTTTGAAATGGTAATGGCATTTCCTGACTGATGCATGTTTTAGAGTCACTGGAAGCCTCATGTAATGTCACATAGTGAATGACGTCATGCTAAATACTTGATGCACCTACTGTCTTCAGTACTGAAACAGGCATTGACTGCAGGGTGTATGGGGTAGGGGGGAACATATAATAAAAAAGTAAAATAAATAGGTGACTACAACTGTGGTAAGTGCCACTAGGGACATGAACAGGGTTCTGTGAGAGAGAATAGCAGGGGAGAACTACGATAGGTTGGATGGCCAAGAAAGGCCTGTTTGAGGAGCTGGGACTTGAAAGATAAGAAGGATCCAGGCTTGTAGAAATCTGGGATAAGAGCTTTCTATGTTGAAAGCCCAGGAGGTGCCAAGGCTATAAGGCAGGCAAAAGTATGACATGTCAAGACTTTTCTGGTGGTCCAGTGGTTAAGAATCCAAGCTTCCACTTCAAGGAATACAGGTTTGATCCCTGGTTGGGGAACTAAGATCCCACATGCCTTGAGGCCACAGTGTAAAAATAAATAAGTCGGGCCAAGATATTTTAAAAATTACTGGAAAAAAAAAAACAAGTATGATGCGTATAAGGAACTGAAAGAGGGTCAGTGTGGTAGGTGGTAAAACTGGAGAGGAAGGTGGTATGAAAAGACAGTGAAAAGTTTGGTTTTTACTCTGAATATCATGGGGCATCCTTGCAAGATTACTGGCATAGTACGATATCTTAGTTCCCCCACCAGAGATCAAACCTGGGCCCTTGGCAGTGAAAGTTTGGCACCCTAACCACTGAGCCACCAGGGATTTCCCTGACTCCTTTCTTTAGAAACTCACTCTTCTGTATGGAAAATTGGTCAGAAGGCTGGTAGGATGAATTATCATTATGGGGAGCCCTAATGAATTATCATTATTGTTGTTGTTGCAAAGAGACAGTGACAATGAGGTCTGCAGTAGGGAAGGGAAGTCCTCTGGATTCTGCTGGAGCCCCAGGTCTGATTGGGGTGGCAGCTGAGGCCAAGGGAGAGTGTTGGTTGTTTCCTGCCCTGCAGCTCCCGGCCTGTGATAGACATTATCACAAGCGTGACCTTCTCCCCGGCTGAGATCCCAGTACGTGAAGTCGAGTGCTCCTATTCCACCAGCAACCAGAAGAAGGAAGGTGTTAACATCACAGTCTGTTTGCAGGTCAAGTCTCTCATCTCCACCTTCCAAGGTCAGTGCTGTCCTCCGGGTGGGCCCCAATCCCAGCCCCTGGCCCCAGGATCCGCCACCACTCACCTCTTGCCTTTCCACCCTGCCCAGGGCACCTGGTTGCCAACGTCACTTACACTCTGCAGCTGGATGGCCATCGGACGCGAAGCCGGGGGTTGTTCCCAGGAGGGAAACACGAACTCAACGGAAACACAACTGTCACCTCTGTCAGGTCCTGCTTTATGTTCTGGTTCCACTTCCCGGTGAGGAGCCAGCAAGACTGCTTGGGGCAGGGGAGGGGTGGTTGAGCTGACCGCAGCGGGAGGCAGCCCCGGTGCCAGGCTCAGCTCCATCATTGTCCAGTGAGGGTCACAGGTCACCGTGATCTCCCAGTCCTACAATTTCCTCTTTGTACCATAGTAGTAACTATACCTTCAGCATGTTATCTTAGAGTCCTTAATCCATGTCCACAGGCATTTTAAACATGACTACAACTGTAAAATGCTTAGTTTTTCCCATACTCTTTTCACAAATTGTGTATCAATGCGGCAGTCTAGCTTTCAGATTTATTGATTCTGGGGGGGAGCCATACCTAGCAGCATGTGGGATCTTAGTTCCCCAGTCAATCAGGGATCAAACTCTTACCCTCAGCACTGGAAGCTCAGAGTCTTAACCACTGGACTGCCAGAGAAATTCCCAGATTATTTTTAATAGCTACTGAATATGTAGTCCTATGGAATATTCAGGCATGGTGGTGTGTCACTACTTTCCAGGTATACATGGTCATTTATTATTAGCATCCATCCCCAAAAGAATTTTTTTAAGTTATTAGTTTAAATAACTGCTAAAATATTCAGATTCAGTTTGCTGACAACCATCCTGTGTGAAATAGGATTGATACTGGATTTTATCCTGGTTTCTTAAGTATTTCATAAGAGACTGAGTATAAAATTGGTATGTAAGTTTGTTTTTAGTTTTTTATTAAGGGAAATTTTGGACATACAAAAGTAGAAAAAATAGTTCAATGAAATCCCAAATATCCATCTCCTGGTTTCAACAATTATCAGCTCACAATCTTACTTCATTCAGAGCTTGTCTGTCTCATACTGCAAATCCCCAGCATAGAATTTAGACATTTTAAACAGAAATTAGCCAGAGAAGAGGCATTGTGACATCATGGAAAGACTTTAGGCTTGGGAGTTGGAAGGGTCTGGGTTCACTCCCTAGTTCTGGTCCTTAGGGAAATGTGTCACCTTTTTACACCTCATTTTCCTTGTGTATAATTTGAGGATAATGATACCTACCTCTTCAAGTTGGAGGAAATGTTACCTAAGTACAATCTGAATGTCTCCAAAGTGTCAGGCACCGGTATTAATAACAACATAAAAGACCAAGACTCTGGACTTCCCTCGTGGTCCAGTGGTTCAGAATCCCCCTTGAAGGCATATACCCTGAGGAAACCAAAATTGAAAGAGAAACATGTATCCCATTGTTCACTGTAGCACTATTTACAATAGCTAGAACATGGAAGCAGCCTATGCCCATCGACAGATGAATGGATAAAGAAGTTGTAGTACATATATACAATGGAATATTACTCAGCCACAAAAAAGAACATATGTCAGTTCTGATGAGGTGGATGAACCTAGAACCTATTATACAGAGTGAAGTGAGTCAGAAAGAGAAAGATAAATATCATATTCTAACACATATATACAGAATCTAGAAAAATGGTACTGAATAATTTATTTACAGGGCAGCAATGGAGAAACAGACATAGAAAATAGACTTATGAACCTGGGGCAAGGGGAGGAGAGGGTGAGATGTATGGGAAGAGTGACATGGAAACTTACGCTACCGTATGTAAAACAGATAGCCAGCGGGAATTTGCTGTACGGCTCAGGAAACTCAAACAGGGGCTCTGTATCAATCTAGAGGGGAGGGATGGGGNTCTTCCCGGACCAAGGATCGAACCTGTGTCTCCTGCATTGGCAGGCAGGTTCTTTACCACTGAGCCACCAGGGAATATCCTGGACTAACAGGAATGGATCCTCTCTTACTGGGAGCAGTGAGCTGGGGATAAGTCTCCTCCCTGATGAGTATCACATTAGGCAGCTAGAGAAACTTCCCATATGAAGCCACCCAAGCTATCCCCAGCCAGGGCTCAGAGTTGAGAGTGTTAGCAGGGTCTGTGCTGGGACTTTGCTGCGTGATGTTGGCCAAGGGACACAACATCTCTGAGTCTAACTAGTTACCAACTAGTTACCTAATTAGTTTTAATTAAGTAAAATGTCAATAATAGAGTTATCATAAGGAGTTAATGAAGTAACTTTTGAAGCAAATGGCAAGCATTTATTGAATATAAACAATTATTTTGTGCATTTGTCTCAGTTAGCCTTTGCTATATAACAAACTACCCTAGAACTTAGTGACCTTAAATAACAGTCATTTATTAGCTTGTGATCCTGTGGGTTGGCAGTTTGGGCTGGGCTCAGCTTGAGTGGTTCTTCTGCTGGTCTTAGTCGTGTAACCACAGTTGGCTGGCTGTCCCACTGGAGCTGGATGCTCTAGGATGGCCTCACTGTGTCTTGCAGGTGTTGGTTATTCTATGGGGAGCCTTGGTTCTCCTTATATGGCCTCTCCTGCTGGCTCACTCAGGCTCATTCATATGGTGGTCTCAGAGTTCCAGGTGGAGCAACAAGAAGGTGGACCTCAGCATGCAAGCACTTTTCAGACCTTTGCTTCTACCATATTTGCCACTGTTCCATGGCCCAACATCAGCTCAGATTTCAGAGGTGGGCAGATAGACTTTACCTCTTGGTGGAAGAAGCTACTGCAAAGAGGCACTCATAGAGGAACAAGAGGAATTGCTGTGGCCATCTTTGCAAACCTCAGAAAGCAATGAATAGCCAGGAAAATAGTACATGAGATGAAGGTCACTCTTTAGAAAAACTGTCTCCGTCTAACATCTGGCCAGTTCCTAGNCATCCATTCTGCAACCCATAGATCAAGGAGTAATTTAGACTTTCCAGTCTTATTATGTAAAATATACAATTTGTGATGCTATAGGTAACATAGATAGGGACTCCTAGGATGGATCTGGGCAAAATATATTGACAACTTTCCAGAAGGGATTCACCATTCTAGATGTCATTAAGAACATTCATATGTGGGAAGAGGTCAAAATATCAACATTTACAGGAGTTTGAAGGAAGTCCATTCCAACCTTCTTGAATGACTTTGAGGGGTTTGAGACTTTAGTGTCCAAGGAACATAAGGAGGAAGTAACTGCAGATATGGAAGTAATAAGAGAACTAAAATCAGAAGTGGAGTGTCAGATATGTCTGATTGCTGTTATCTAATGATAAAACTTTAATGAATGAGTTGTTTCTTCAGTTCAGCCAGTTCAGTCACTCAGTTGTGTCCGACTCTTTGTGACCCCATGGACTGCAGCACGCCAGGCCCCTCCATCCATCACCAACTCCCGGAGTTTACTCAAACTCATGCGCATTGAGTCAGTGATGCATCCAACCATCTTCTCCAGTCTGTCACCTTCAATCTTTCCCAGCATCAGGGTCTTTTCAAGTGAATCAGATCTTCACATCAGGTGGCCAAATTATTGAAATTTCAACTTCAACACCAGTCCTTCCAGTGAACATTCAGGGCTGATTTCCTTTAGGATGGACTGGTTGGATCTTCTTGCAGTCCAAAGGACTGACTCNTCAATCTAGAGGGGAGGGATGGGGGTGAGAGATGGGAGGGAGGTTCAAAAGGGAGGGGGATATATGTATACCTATGGCTGATTCATGTTGAGGTTTGACAGAAAACAACAAAATTCTGTAAAACAATTATCATTCAATAAAATTAAAAAAAATAATAATAATAGAAATAAAGTGCACAATGGAAAAAAAGAATCCCCCTTGCAATGCAGGGGACACAGATTCAATCCCTGATCCGGGAACTAAGATCCTACATGCCACAGCTAAAAATCCTGGGTGCTATGACTAAGACCCAAGGTGTCCAAATTAATTAATTTTTTAAAAAGACTAAGACCCACTCTTGTTCTCAAGGACCTAAGATATTCTGGTTATTCCAGAGTATTTTTTCTTTGTGCAAACTTTGATAGTTGTTGCCTAAACGAGTTTGACAAACATCTGGGGGCTTCTGTTAGGACTCAGGGAGGAAAAGCACAGTGGTTGATGGCTGATATCCGCCTTGGAATTGGGGCTGAGGGATGAACACTGACAGAAACGCAAGTCAGGCATTTCACAAACACCCGCTGTGTAGTAAACATATTCCCACTGGTAAATTCTCAGACAACTAGCTGCTGGAATTCCATCATTTATAAAATACGGACAAGGTGTGTCTTTCACTGGAAGTGCTGTAAAGGTTAAACTCTTGACAAGGGTGTATTCTTGTTGTCCTCAGATATGCATTCAAGATCTCATCTCTCCCATCAACGTCTCCCTAAGTTACTCTCTCTGGGAAGAAGAAGGGACACCGAGGGACCCAAGGGCGGTAAGAACAGATGAGTTGAGAGAATGGATAGCAAACAGGAGAGAATAGAAATTCGATTTGGCAAGATTGTATTATATTGGATTCAAGCAGTAAAAATGAAATATGCTTATTTAAGCAGGAAGGAGTCTATGGAGTTTTGTACTTAAAAGACATTTGGAAAACTGGGGTTGGCAAGATCGGGGACCAGAGTGGGTAGAGTCTCTAGGGGCTCTCAAGAGAAAGAAATAATGGATGGACTGCCCAGGGCATGGCCCCTTCTGTGAATCTTCTTCCAGTCCCTCAGCGCATCAGCTTCAGACTTCATTAAGCTCTCTTGCTCAATTGTATCTGACTCTGCAATGCTATGGACTGTATAACCTGCCAGGCTCCTCTGCCCATGGAATTTCCCAGGCCAGAATATTGAAATGGGTTGCCATTTCCTCTTCCAGGGGATCTTCGCGGCCCAGGGATTGAACCTGCGTCTCTTGCATTGGCAGGCAAATTCCTTACCCCTGGGCCACCTGGGAAGCCCCATTAGGCTTCTAACAGGAGGCAAATGTGTGAGAGATGCAAATGCCGGGGAGAGAACACCAGAAGGCCTAGGACCATCCCTTATCTGTGTAAGAACAGGGCACGTTGATCAGCCTCGCCAAAGGGTACTCCACTGAGGGCAGGTGGTTCCCGCAGAGCCTCCCTGGGGCGCCCTTGTTATGGAAAAGAAGAGAAAAACCCTGTCTGTCTTTGTCTACCTGATCACATGCTCCCTGCCCAGCGCCAAAAGCCTGGTTTCCTCTTCTGAAATCCTTGACACTCAGTCGCTGGTTTAGCTTCTGTTGGAAGGGAGCAGGGTCTGATGAAAGGAACCTGGGCCTGGAAGACTGAAGATGAGGGTTTGTTTTTTTTTAAGGAATATTCTTGGTTGATTACAGACCCAGCCAAAGCTGTTTATTTTTTTATTTATGGCTGTGCTGGGTCTTTGCCACTGCACAGGCTTCACTCCAATTGCAGCGAGTGGGGGCTACTCTCTAGCTGTGGTGCTCATGCTTCTCTTTGCAGTGGCTTCTCTTACTGCAGAGCATGGGCTCCAGGGCAGGCACGTGGGCCTCAGCAGTTGTGGCTCCCAAGCTCTAGAGCACAGGCTCAATAGTTGTGGTTTAGTTGCTCCAAAGCCTGGGGGATCTTCCCGGACCAGGGACTGAACCCCTGTCTCCTGCACTGGCTGCAGATTCTTCACCACTGAGCCACCAGCCAAGACCCCTGGATTCTCCCCCACCCCACCCCACCNACTGAGACTCAAAGACCTATGGAGGGTCCCTGGTGGTCCAATGGTTAAGAATCTGCCTGCCAATTCACAGGACACGGGTTCAGTCCCTAACCTGGGAAGTATCCATGTGCCTTGGATGCAACTAAGCCTGTGAGCCACAGCTACTGAGCCTGCACCCTCTAGAGCCCATGGTCTGCAACAAGAAAAGCTACTGAAATGAGAAGCCCATATACCACAGCTAGAGAGTAGCCCTCACTTGCTGCAACTAGAGAAAGCCTATGCACAGCATTGAAGACCCAGTGTAGCCAGTAATTAAAGAGAAGCCCTATCTTTGGTGGGGCCTGGGGGAAGAATCCGTGCCAAGGAGTGAGCAGTTAAGAAGGGGGCAAGACTGAGGCTTAGTTGTTCCATGACTCTCAAAAATTCATTAAGTGGAGGAAATTTGGGTCAGGAGGGCAGGAAGCAGAGGAGTTGGATTTGGTTTGGGGGCCCTAAGCAAGTCTTGAAAACTTCAAAGTACTCAAGAGAAAATAGTAATTACAATACTTTTAATTTGCAAGCTCAGGGCAGGGTCTAGATCTGGCTTTGAGGCTGAGCTGAGAACTGGTATTGCAGGCTGTGTGTTCCTCAGGCAGTGCTGAAGGGCAGAAGGATGGCTTCTTTAGGGGATTAAAATGTAGCTACTACTGCCAAGATGCCTCTCCTCACTCCCACATCTCCCTTGTGACAGTTGGCAGATTCTCCCAGTGAACTTAAGGCTGAGAGGTCTTGGTGGGGCCACTTAAGTCGGAATCAAGTCAGTTCATCAGTCTACCTAAACATTGTCTTTTCCCCAAATTTTTAAGCTCTTCCTTTAGAAATTCCTTTAGGTTGACAAATCTGGTTTCTTCCTAAGTTAGGCCAGACACAGGGCTGAGTTGTCAGAAGGCAACCGAGGACATAGGCCCTTGCTAATCCTACTTGAGGTGAAAGGTTGTCCTGACCAGTGACAGGAAAGAGTCTGTCTGTCCATGGCTGGCTGCTTCCATCATCTGGGCAATACTGGACTCTGACCACAAAGAAATGAGTGGTAGATGAATAATGGAGTCGCAGGGTGATGGGGGAGGGATTCTGTGCAGAGCTTGGGAATATAGACAAGCACAGTTCCCTCTGGCTACTGACCCCAAATGTTCCTGTTCTGGTCCCCCTTTGCTGGTGATGGAGATTCTAGAGAGTGAAGATGCAAGCCTTGATTTTCTTGGCCCTGGAACTCTCCTCTAAGGCCGGTTTTTCCCTTGCCTTGTTGGCTTTGTCACTCATCCTGTACCTGGGCTTCACTGACACTGGGCTGTCTGGGAGATGCCTCCAGAACCCTGGCTGAGACACTGGCAAGGAACTCAGGAGTGGTGTGGTGAAGACAGAAGGAAACCCAGAATCCTAGCATCTCTCGCCCTGTGTGAGATCTTGGGCAGGTTACTCAGTCTTTCCCAGTCTGGGTCCCCAACTGCAAAAAGATGGAAAGCCTAAGATCTCTTTCAGTTCAAAAATGTGATGAGGGACTTCCCTGGTGGTCCAGTGGTTAAGGCTCTGTGCTTCCTATGCAAGGGGCACAGGTTTGATCCCTGCTCAGGGAACAAAGATCCTACATGCCACAGAGCAAAAGATTAAATGAAATAAAGCCATAAAAAAAAAAAAGTAATGAGGCCTTCCTATCTGAGCCTAAAGTGGCAAAGCCTAAGCCATAGGGCTCTCCCAGGGAGGCCCAAGAAGGGAACAAAGATCCGACACATCGCAGGGGCTCTTGGGTCCTTCTCCTTCAGAAACAGGACGTGCAGGTCAGCTGAGGGGTGCCGAGGTGGAGACACAACTTGTTTGGGGCAACAGATTCAGTCCTGGAACTTCCCTGGTGGTCTACTGGTTAAGAATCCACCTTCCAATGGAGAGAATGCAGGTTCAATCCTTGCCCTGGGAACAAAGATCCTACATACCACAGGGCAACTAAACCTGCACCAACAACTCCTGAGCTTGTGTGCCACAACTAGACCCAATGCAGCCAAATAAATAAATATTGAAAAGATTCAGTCCTAACTGCCTCTTCCTGATACCTGTCCTCTCCAAGCAGATGCTTCCTTCCAGAGGCAATTATGAGGGTGAGTTGAGTTGATGGACAAGACAGTCCTTTGTAAACCATAAAATGCAATTTGAGCCAAGATCTAACAGAAAAGCCTGCTTCTACTTCTCTCCTGCTGCCCTTTCACAAATGTGCTCTCTACCTGAATCCCTGATTCAAAATCAACTGAATGCCATAGACTACAGTTTGTAAACTCAAATGACTACAGGAGGGGGCATCCCTGGCAGTTCAGTGGCTAAGACTCAGTGCTCCCAATGCAGCAGGCTCGGGTTCGATCCCTGGTTGGGGAACTAGATCCTAAGACCACTAAGACCAGCCAAATAAATAAATACATATTTTTATGTATTAAAAATACATATTGTTTAAAAAATGACTACAGGAGTCCAACAGGTCATGTAAATGAGTAGAAAATGCCAGATGGAGAGGGCCTGCTTTACCAGAAACAGCCATGACAAGTGGCATCTGACACCGGTCAGGAAGTGCTGAGTTGGCAGGTGGGCTGAACTGAAGAGCCTGGACTCCATTCAGAGGGGCCTCTAAGCTCCTGTCAGTGGTGGTTTTGTGGGAGCTCAGGTCAGGCCGCCAAATCTTTGGATTTTTTCAAGAGGCCAGAAACTTGGTTTTTTGTGTGAAATAGCCTGATTTTTTACATCTTAACAAATAATTCATAACACTTAAAAATGCTGGCTGGTCTAAAAATCCATGTATTGTAAAAGGCTGCTGGGAGACCAGATTCAGTACCTGGCCATCAGTTTTTAACTTCTCCAGTCACGTCAGTGGATAAAACAAAATTCTCCACCTCAGTCCTCTTACACCTAAGCTGAGAAACAGCATTTCCCATAGTGGAAGTCTAGTGGGGGTTCTTACCTCAGCCCTGACTCATCAAAGGGGGCTCTAGAGTCTGGGACCATCGGGGACAAGGTCTCAGCAGATGAAACTAGTGAAGGCCTAAGGTAAAATGGTCCTCACCTCCCACCCCCAGGTCCAGCGCCCTCTGGGAATTTTGTGACCTCCCCAGAGTCGCCTGAGACTGAGGCTCCTGAGGCCATCTTGGGTCTCAGACAATGTCTACATCTTCACCCTTGGCCTTGTCACCCACGAAGCCATCATCCACACTCCTGGAATATCTCTGGGTAATGCTGGAAGCCCACGGGGGGATCCAGGTCCCCTCGGGCAGAGGCCAGGGGCACAGGCAGCCCACCGGCACCCCCGCCCCTGCGCACCCCCGCCCCTGGACGATGGACCCACTGGTGCTTGGCCATGGCTGACTTCTGGCCAAAGCACCTGCCACACTGAGGACAGGCGTAGGGGCGCTCGCCGCTGTGGGTGCGCCGGTGGGCGGCCATCTCCGAGCTCTGCCGGAAGCAGCGCCCGCAGTCTGGGCACGGGTAGGGCTTCTCGCCGGTGTGGGTGCGCACGTGGCGCCGGAGGTCGGAGGCATGGGCGAAGGCGCGGCCACAGTGCGGGCAGGGGAAGGGGGTCTCCCCGCTGTGGACCCGCTGGTGCTGGTAGAGGGCGGAGCTCTGGCTGAAGCAGCGGCCGCAGTCGGCGCATCGGTAGGGCTTCTCGCCCGTGTGGACCCGGAGGTGGGTGGTGAGCGCTGAGCGCTGGGTGAAGGCCCGGCCGCAGTCCGGGCAGCGGTGGGGCCGTTCCCCACGGTGGATGGCCCGGTGCTTGCTCAGAGAGGACGCCTGGCTGAAGCCCTTGCCACAGTCCGGGCAGCCGAAAGGCTTCTCGCCCGTGTGGGTGTAGAGATGCTCCACCAGGGTGGAGCGCCAGGCGAAACTCTTGCCGCACACGGAGCAGCCATGCCGCTGGTCGGCTCTGGGGACTGGGGGGTGGGCAGAGAGTGGCGGGCGACCCCGGCGAGGCACCTTCGGTGGCTGCTGCCAACCGTAAGGAAAGCCAGCAGAGAGGGGTTTGAGAGCCGTCAGCCCGGGAAGCCGAGTGTCCACAGAAGGAATCTTCCCCAGTGCCTGCCTCCCTCCTCTTTTTCCTTTTTCTGCCTGGTTTCCAGAACCTGCTGGGAGACAAGGGGAGAGCTCAGACCTCAGCTTATCCTGGTCCTTGATGCCCACACCCACTATGGGGTCAGAGAAGCCTCTTAGATACAGCTGCCACTGGGACTCAGCTCGGTACAGGCAGGTAAGTTAGAAGTTACACTTCACCCTCAGTCGCACGGGACAGAAAGAAAAACTTTGGAAACAAAAAGAGAAGGAAGGACAGGGGCACGGTACATTCTGGGAGCTGGGGAAATGGGGGTTGGGGGACGACAACTGAGCTAGATCACAGAGCATGAGTGGATGTTAAAGTATGCAGCCAGCGGCAGGAACAGCACTGAGAGGCATGAAGGGACGGGCATTGCCAAGTTCAAAGGGGCTGGGCACAAGTGCAACAGGACAGAATGAACCAGAGGAACAAAACAGTACCAGCCAAGAGAAAGGAGGCTGCAACAAAAATATAACAAAAGCAGTGAACACAGGAGGTGCTGGAGGAGTTAGAGAACAGGCAAACAGCAGGTGGGAGATGTGGGGGCTCGGAGAAACTTAGAGACCAGCTAGAGGTCAGGGGGTCAGGTTCGGAAGAGCTGGGGAGTGGAGAGGCAGGGATGCCTGGGTCACACTCTCGGGCCCTTTCTAGGCTGAATCCAGAAGCTAGGCAGGGATCAGGCATAATAATAACCTTAGCTGGGAAAGCAATGCAGGCAGCAAACTGATGAGCAGGTAAGGAGTTGGCAGAGGGTAACATGATGGGTAGGACCCAGAGGAAGTCCCCACTACTTCACCTGTGTCTGCTTCTGTAAGACACTCTCCCATCTCAGGAGGCCCGGCATCTGGACCCCACAGTTCTGCCTCTTCCTCCACCCAGGAGATGAGGGCTGGCTTGGTGCCTCGGAAGCCTGGAGGGAAGGGGGAGAGAACGCAAAGCCCACGCTGCGGGGGAGGCCTCCGCCCAAGGTCCCGACTTCCTGGGGCCTCCCACTCCACGTGCAGGATCCAGAAGCTGGGCGGGGTGGACGGGGTTGTGAGCACAGGCGGGCAGGTGGGGCCTCACCGAGCGCGCCCAAGTGGCCATAGGTCTCCCGCATCACGTCTCGGTACAGGGCCCTCTGCGCGGGCCGTAGATACCCCCACTCCTCCGGGGAGAAGTACACGGCCACGTCCGCGAAGCTCACGGGCTCGGATGCGCCCCCCTGGAGCCTGACCCCGTTAGGTTCCCGCGGGGGGAGCGAGGCCGGGGGCGGCGCCATCGTAAATGCCATCTGGGCGGCGGGCCGGCGCCACCCCTATCCCCCGGGGTCCGCGGAGCCTCTGAGATCCAGAACGCTCCCCGGCTGGGCTCAAGAGTCAGGGCGCGGTCGGGAGGCCGGGAGAGCAGGAACGGCTCCTCGAGGGTCCAAGGGGGTGGCTGAACACTGAGGGCATGTGGCTGAAGATGCTCTCCTAAGAGATGGCGGCCACGCGGCCCCACGCGTTTCGCTCCCGCGCCATCGTGCCCGGATGACGCCACCCTGCTGTCTCCAGGTGGCTTTGTCTTCGAGCCCTCAGCCAACATGGCCGCGGCGGCTACAGGCGCCCGGGAAGGCGCCGCCACCGGCCCGGGCAGGGGGGGCGGCGTTCTCCAGAGCGCGGCGCCGGGCCTCGGAGGCGCGGCGGCCCGGCTTCCCCAGCGGGTCCCTGCGCCCGTAGCGCTGGAGGCCTCGCCGCGGCCCCGCCCAGCCTTGGAGCAGCGACCTCCAGCTCCGACCCCGGCCCGCTCCGCGCCGTGATTTCAGACGTTAGGTTTTGTGGCTGGCCCATTGCTGGGTGACCGCACGGTTCCCCCACTGTTGAGGGTAAAAGAACCTTGATCGAGCTATTGAAATTCTGGGAACTTCAGTTTCAGGAGATCGTGGGGGCAGCCGGGGGAGGGTAGGATGAGGTTTGAGAAAAGTCGGAAGGACCCTCTTTCTGTAAGCTTACCCCCTCCCCACGTACCCTTCAGGACGCCTCCCGAACATCCATTTAGCTCTAGCTCAAGGCGAGTTGGCAACCCACTCCAGTATTCTTGCCTGGAGAATCCCAGGGACGGGGGAGCCTGGTGGGCTGCCGTCTATGGGGTTGCAGAGAGTCGGACACGACTGAAGCGACTTAGCAGCTGCAGAAGCAAGGCAAGTTCCTTGAATTCCTGGTCCCAGAGCCACTTGCCACCGTGCCCTGGCATGGATGGCCCACGAACACCTCGGATTTTGCAGGCTCAAGCTGAACTCATCCTTTACTTCCCTCTGCCTGCCGCCCCTGGGGTGTCTTAGCAAATGGCACCAACTCTCTTCATCATTTTTACCTTCAAGCTCTCTCTCTCACTGGAAACATTTATTGATTGCCCACTCAGTGCTTCCCACAAGCCTTCATAAATATACCCTGCCCTAAGAAGCCTTGATATTTTTCCTTTGGCCAGATAAATCAATCACTGCATTTCACACACTTCATGGACAAGCGCTTCACATTTGCTGGTCTGGGGGCTTACTCTGGAGCTTTGGTCTGTTTGCCTCCTTCCTTCCAAAGGCCTCCCTGAGACCTTCGCAGACTCCTTGTATCTGGTGGCTGCTTCTCCCCAGGGCAGCTGGGCAAGTAAAGAACCAATCTCTGAACTTCCCTAGTGACCCAGTGGCTAAGACTCTGCACTGCCAGCGCAGGGGGACCGGTTCGATCCCTGATCAGGGAACTAGATCCCACAGGCTGCAACTAGTTTGCATGCTGAAACTAAAGATCCCACATGCTACCATGAAGATCGAAAATCCTTCGTGCTGCAACTAAGATTCAGCACAGCCAAAAAAAAAAAAAAAAAAAATCAACAGAAGAAGGGAAGGGGGAGACATAAACTTGGGAGGGGTCAGCCTGGCCAAAGAGAGAGGCTTGTTGGAGGGTGGCCAGTAGAGGACAAGGACTAAGGGCACAGAGTTGACTAGGGGTCCTAGTCCTCCTCGCCTCTCAGGCCCCCTGAAAGACAAAAAAGACAATAGAAAATCTCCATTAAGACTGAAGGCTTTTTGTCACCTGTCAGTGTCCATCCCCATCACACACAGACCTGGAAGAGAGCCCTGGGTAGTGCTGGAAACTTGCAGGGGGGTCTGGACCCTCCTGAGAAGAGCCTAGGGAGGAGTCTGCTCCTAGATGGGACTCTGAGGGCCACGGCACCAGGCTGGTGGGTCTGCTAGTGGCCTCTGGCTTCAGCACCTTCCACTGTGGGGACAGTAGTAAGACTCCTTGCCTGTGTGAGTCAGCAAATCGCAGGAAAGGTATAGCACTAGCTGCAGGTGAAGGGTCCCTCTCCAGAGTGCACTGGGCCTGGACTCCCCTGGTGGTCCAGTGGTTAGGAATCAATGCTTCCACTGCAGGGGGTCTGGGTTCAACCATTGGTCAGGGAACTAGATCCCCCATGCTGCAACGAAGATGTCACATGCCGCAACTAAGAAATGGCACAGCCAAAAAAAAAAAAAAAGAGTGCCATGGGCCAAGTTGAAGGTAAGGATAAAGCATAATTGCACTCCGGATGGGGATGAAGTTAAGTCCTCAGAGCCAGATGTTGAAGCTGAGGGCCTGGGAAAACCCCGACTACAGGAAGCCTTGGCCACAGGCTCAAAGACCACATCAGTGTCTCTGACTCTAGGGCCTCATGACAACTCCCAGACAGACTCCTTTTGCTGACCCGATCCAAATGTATCACTTTTCTGAATGAGTGCTGGGAAACAGATTCAAAACTTACATTTTTCCCTGTTAACTCTCCAAGGTCTACTCATGTTCAGGCTGATAGAACCAAACTTCACTAAGAAGCCTTCAGTGGGTACCCAGTTCCTGGAAGCCCCCTTTTAGACTGTGTTGGCCAGTTGAGGGCTTGCAGGTCAGGGACATTCCCACCCACTCCAGGGTCAACAGAGGAGATACTCTCAACCAGAAGAGCAACTGTAATGGGACCAGGGACCTGAGAGACAGATAAACTGCCTCCATCCTAAACTTTTTTTTGGCCATGCTGTGGGACATGCCTTGGGAGCACAAAATCTTAACTACGAGACTGCCAGAGAAGTCTCAGACTGCCTCCCTCTTAAACTTGAATTCACACATGGCCACTGACCTTTGGATGATTCATAAAGTATGACCTAATCATGGGACCACTTGGATGTTTCAGAGCCAATTAAGTGAGAAAGAGAAGGTCAAAATTGCAATATCCAGTGGGTGTCATAAATTCAGATCAGCAAAAACTAGTAAGGTCAGCAGTAAAGAACATGGAGAGGGTGTTTCTTACTCAACAAACGTTTTTCCCTTCCAGCTGGAACTGGGACGTCGCTTCTACTTTTCATCTTTCTGGCTTCCCTTCAGACTTCCTACTCCTGGGAATCCTGAACATCTGTACCCCACGGCTGGGTCTCCTGCTCTGCCCATTTGATGAGGGCTGGTTTGGGGTCTGGCAAAACTGGGGATCCCTGGTGGCTCCGATGGTAAAGAATCTGCCGGAAATAATGTGGAACATTTGGGTTCAATCCCTGGGTCGGGAAAATCCCCTGGAGAAGGGAATGGCCACCCATCCCGGTATTCTTGCCTAGAGAATTCCATGGACAGAGGAGCCTTGGTGGGCTACAGTCCATGCGGTCACAACAGAGTCAGACACAATTGAGTGACTAACACTTTCACTTTTCACAAAACTGGGGCAGAATGCTAATCATTCAGTAAACGTTTCTTAAGACTACCTATGTGGATTTCCCTGGTGGTCCAGAGGTTAAGAATCTGCCTTACAATGCAGGGGACTCAGGTTTAATCATTGGCTGAACTAAGGTCCCACAAGCCTTGAAGCAACTAAACCCCCTGAATCACAACCACTGAGCCTGTGAGCTACAACTAGAGTCCATGTGATCCCTTTGCCAAAACTAAGACCCAGAGCATCCAAATAAACATTTAAAAGAGAGAGAGGCGTGCACTGGGCCAAGTTGTAAGTAAAGGCAAACCATGATTGCACTCGGTGGCGTGGGGATGAAGGTGCAGCCTGAGGGCACCTTTGCATTCATTTAATGAAAATGTACTGGGCACCTCGGGCTTCTATGGTGGATCAGACAGTAAAGAATACGTCTGCAAAGTAGGAGACCTGGGTTCAATCCCTGGTTTGGGAAGATCCCTGGAGGAGGGCACAGCACGTTGGTCCAGTATTCTTGCCTGGAGACTCTCCATGGACAGAGGAACCTGTCAGATGAGGTCACAAAGAGTCAGACACGACTGAGCGACTAAGCACACAGCACACTGGGCACCTCATATATGCCAGGCATTGTTCTAGGTGTTTTAAGAGAGATTCCAGGTAGGAGCTTTGCTGGCAAAGGTGCAGAGAGGACTTCTGGGCAGATTGTACTCAGGGCTAGAGATGGACACAGGGCCGCAGCTTGGAGACTTCCCATGCAGGGCAGAAGAGCTCCAGAAGAAATTTCTTTACTCTCTTTCCTTCTTCTTTTATAAATTTGTATTGGGAGTATAGTTGATTTACAGTGTTGTTAGTTTCAGGTGTACAGCAAAGTGAATCAGTTATGTGTACACTGATTCTTTTTTAGATTCTCTTCCCATATAGATCATTAGAGTATTCAGTAGACTTCCCTAAGCTCTATAGTAGGTCCCTATTAGTTATCTATTTTGTTTATTTTTAAATTTTTATTTATTGATTTGTGTTGCATCTTTGTTGATGGGAGGGCTTTTCTCCAGTTTCGGTGAGTGGTGGTCACTCTCTAGTTGCAGTGCCAGGGCTCAGTGCGGTGGGCTCTCTGGTTGCAGAGCACAAGCTCTAGAGCGAGCAGGCTTCAGTAGTTGTGACACCTGCGCTTAGCTGCTCCTCGGCACGAGGGATCTCCCTAGACCAGGACTGAACTCATGTCTCCTGCATTGGCAGGCAGATTCTTTACCACTGAGCCACCAGGGAAGCTCTAGTTACCTATTTAATATATATAGTAGTGTGTATTTGTCAATCCCAATCTCCCAATTCATCCCTCTCCCAAGAAATTTCTTGAAGATGGCATCTGAGAAAGGCAGTGAAGGGTGTGAGAGTTGGAGGGTAGTGTGTAACGGACAGAATAGCAAGAACAAATACTCATTAAGCTAGAAGCATGTCCAAAAAACAAAAGATTCTACTTGGCAGGAGCCAATGAGATGGCGTGCTGGTAGAGAAAGAGGAAGATGTTAGAGTGTTACGGGCCTTGAAGACCAGTACAGGTTCTTTAGTTTTTGCACACGTCTTGCGGAGCCAGTATTGGTATCTGACAGTGGAAGGTAACTCATGAATTTCAGTCAGACTGATCTGGCGAGGATCCCGGGAACCAATTATCATGAGGCAGGAGTGGAGTCAGACACCCAGCCGGCTCATCCCACCCACTCCCCTCCCTTCTTGGAGATAAGGGAGGCTGGGCGTCACCGTATGCGCCCAGGTGGAGGTTTTTCACCGCAGATACCCCACTCCTCGGGGAAGAAATATAGGGCCACTTTCACGATGCCCGCGGCCTTCTCCCACCTTCTTCCCGCTGGGTCTTCACCGACACCACTGGGCGCCCAGATCGGGAGCTGGGGGTGGAGTCACACGGCCACCCCCACTTCTCCCGGGAGAGACTCTAGCGACTTGGCCTCCGGTGCAGGGTGGGGGTGGGTCCCTCCAGGCCCAAGCGACCGGAAGTACCTTGTAGTGGGGCCCCTCTAGGACGGCGGGAAACGGCCCGTTAACCGAACTCATTGGTCCGTGGGCCGAGAAATGAAGGCTCCCTCAGAAGAGGCGGTGGCACTCTACCGTCCATTTTAGAGAAAAGCATTGATGATCTGGTTTATTCCCCCCTCGAGTTGTCTTCTCTTGCTGTTCTGCCGGTGGCCTTGCAAGGGCCTCTTGCCCATAGTTAAGATGGCCGCAGCTGCTTCGGCGTCCGCGCTCAGATCTGGCGGGTGAAAGGTGAGGCGGGTGCGCGGGTGCGCGGCGGCGAGGAAGAGTGGCCACAGGGCCAGCAATAAGGGGCGGTACGAACAAACGTCCCCTTCTCAATCCGCGACAGAAGCCCCATTCAATGGCCTGGTGTTAAAAAAAAAAACAACAAACTAATTTAATTCTCAGATTTTTGTTTATTTTTCATTTAGGAGGTTACACAAGAATATTCAGTGAATGTCCTCTGTCCCAGCCCCCACCATACCTCTACTAACGGTTTCTTAAATATTCCTACAGTGATTGTCTACAACCTGCAGAGACATCTATTATATTTTCACACTTACTGTATCTTACTGAGGACACTGGGACGCATGCTTCTCAGTGCCTTAGAGTTCAGGCATTTTACAGAAGAGGAAACTGAAGTCCAGTTAAGACCCAAGGTCAGGCAGCCTGTTAGTGACTCTGGGTCTTCAGACTCCTAGTCCCGCCTTTCTTCCTGGCGCTGCCTCCTTCAGGCGCCTTCCAGAAATACAACATTAACGCTTCGAATTTACGGGCCCCTGCCATCTCTGGGGTCGCACAAGGTCGGACACAACTGAAGCGACTTAGCAGCAGCAGCTGACACTGTGAAAACTAACTGGATTCTCAAGTTATTAAGTTATGATTGAAGTAAAAAAAGATGGAAAAAAAAGTTGTAAAATATCAGATGAATTATGGGATGACAGGACTCATTTGCTTTCAGTACTCCGTCTCAGTGTGCCTCCAATTCCAAGCTCTCCTAACAGAACAGTGGCCAATTATACAAGAACTGCAGTTGGTTCTGTGAAGTGACTAAGACATTAATAATGTTAGCTTACCTTGATCGATTACTTACTATTAATACATGCCAGACTCTGTTCTAAGTGCATTTGCTGTTAACTCATTTAATCCCTCAGAACACTTCAGAGATAAGTACCCTTCTGGATCAGTAGACTACAGCCCGGGGGAATGACCTTACTGCAGGCCACACAGCTAGTGAGTGTTCTGACTCCAGAACCCATGTCATGATGGGTTACTGAAGACACAATCTCAGCAACCTGAGAGAGGTGCGATTTTAGGCCAGGTCACGAAGATGCAGTTGTATGTGGGGAAGGACAAGAAGCAGGGACCTAGAAGTCAGAAATACTGCTTCTGGTCACCTATGTCATTCCACTGTTGTTCTGTAGTCACCAAGTCAGGTCTGACTCTGTGACGCCATGCACCTTAGCACACCAGGCTCCTCTATCCATGGGATTTCCCAGAAAGGATAATGGAGTGGGTATGCGATTCCATTCTGTTGCATTAAATGTAGAGAGAAGAAATTAAAACGATGAGCTCTAAATTTTTTTTCATTTCAACATCCTAGAATTTGAAGTCAAGTGGGCCTTAGGAAGCATCACTACGAATAAAGCTAGTGGAGGTGGTGGAATTCCAGTTGAGCTATTTCAAAGCCTAAAAGATGATGCTGTGAAAGTGCTGCACTCAATATGCCAGCAAATTTGGAAAACTCAGCAGTGGCCATGGGACTGGAAAAGATCATTTTTCATTCCAATCCCAAAGAAAGGCAATGCCAAAAAATATTCAAACTACCCCACAATTGCACTCATCTCACACGCTAGCAAAGTAATACTCAAAATTCTCCAAGCCAGGCTTCAACAGTACATGAACCATGAACGTCCAGATGTTTAAGCTGGATTTAGAAAAGGCAGAGGAACCAGAGATCAAATTGCNGGGGATGAGGGCGGCCTGCTGTTAGCTGTGACCAGGCCCTGGGTGGTTCCCGAGGATGGGGCAGGTAAGGACACCAGCACGGCAAGGCTGATGGTGCTCCAGAAATGAGCAATGCACAAACACCAGTGTGGTCTTGACCTTGCCCTCGCCAGGTTCCTGGGAACTGGACTCTGTGCTCCAGCTGGGCCAGGCTGCGCTCTTTCGGTTCCCCATCAGCCCTCGTTCCCAGGGCTGGTGTCGCCTAGAGCAGCTGGAAGCCTGGCCGTGGGGCTGTGGTCCCTGTCTTGCGGCTGGCGCGGCAGCTATGAGGGGGACTCTGCGTGCCACCGCCCGTCTCGGCCTGGATGGAGACGTGGGCGTGGCCCGTCTGGTCCTGCGTGTGGCTCTCAGAGGACCACGGGGTTTCAGGGGAAAGCGGGGTCCCCAGCTACCTGTCCTGAGCCCAGTGCTGCTGTCACTGGGCAAGGCACCAACCCCTCAGAGCCCCTCTATAAACTCGGGCAATAAAATCACCAGCACAGGGTCCCTGAGGGGACTGAAGGCAGCAGGGGGATGCCTTCCCTCCGGACACCCCTCTCAGGATCTTCTGGTGCCTCCAACCTGGCTCCTTCCTTCCCTGTGTGGGACACCGCACCATTCTCCCCGTGTCCAGGACGGCCCCTCCTTTTCCCTACAGGGTCAGTGGTGCAGGTCCCCTTAGCCCGGCCCACCCTCCTCTCTGCAGACACGGAGCCCTCGACCCAGCGCACAGGACACACTCCCCACATTTGCTGAGTGAAGGGATCCCTGATGAGTCCCCATGAGCCGGGCGGCCTGGGGTGAGGGGACACCTTTTAGCGGAGTCTTTCTGCACCTTCCCACCCCCACCTGCAAGGGATCAGTCACAGCCACACAGGCCACCTCCAAAACTCGGCGTGACCAGGGGATGCTCAAACTCATGGGATTCAAAGCCCAAAGCACCTTGCAGCATGCACTCTGGGCCACTGCTTTTACTCACAAGCCAGGAGCAAGAAGGAGTCCAGGGTCCCAGGGACAAGGTTCTCTCGCTGTTCTCCTGAGATCCACTTCCGGAAGCCCGCTGCACAGGCCGGCATGTGCACCTCCAGGTACCTGGTAGTGTGGAGTCCAGAGACCCAGAGCCCATCCCCACGTGGGCAGAGGGGGCATGGCAGGGGTGACCTCCCACAGGCACAGGCTGGTCAGGATCCCTCAGGGTCCCCAGGAGAGGGTGGGGACCGCAGCGTCTACTCGGGCATTTGGAGTTCAAGGAGCCTCCCCGAATCCTCACAGGGGTCCTAGAGACAGGGGCCCAGGGGCCCGGGTGAAGGCTGACGCCTCACTTGGGTGCCCCCTTGTAGCCTCAGGGTTCTCATTCTCCCCCAGGATGACAGTTGGGGGCCCCCGCGTGGAAGGGCTCCACACGTGCCCCCACCACCGCTTGCTCTGCTCCGCAGGGGATAGGACAGGGCTCAGTCTTGGGCCTGCCTATCTTTCCTTCCCTCTTCCCGCTCAGGGGGTACCCTCCTCCCCCAGCCCAGACACAGACGCTGCACCCTCAGAGCTCAAGGAAAGCCTTTCACAAAGCTTTTTCTCAACCACTGCCCTGCCATCGGCAGGATGGGTGGGGGTAGGGGGTGGGGCTGTGTCGGGCGTGCACAAGTCGGAGCCCCCAAACTGGCCCAGCCTGTCCCCCTTCTCTGGATAACCGGGAGAGTGACTGTCTCCCCGGGCATGGAATTTCCTACCCCTTCCAGTGTGGGAATTAGAGACTCTAAACTGGAAGGTCCCTTCTGGTAGGTGCTTTTGACTCAGGTGTGTCGTGAGGGGCTTTGACACCATGTAACGTATTTCTTACAACCTCTTCGGTGTTGACTACTTGCTGGGGTGTGAGTCCTCCATCCACCTGTCCGTGTCCACGTCCAGCTGGCCCCAGCTCAGGGACCCTGTCGTGGCCTTTTGGTGTTCCTGGCATGGATGTGATTTAAAATCCACTCTGTGGGGTCTTCCCTGGCGGTCCAGTGCCTAAGAATACGCACCGCAACTCCTGAGCCGCATGCCCTGCAGCGTGTGCCCGGCAACGAGAGAGGCCACCGCGATGAGAAGCCTGTGCACCCCAGCAGAGGGTAGCCCCCACTCTCCCCAAATAGCAAAAGCCTGCGAGCAGGAGCCAAGACCCGGTGCAGCCAAAAAACACACAAACCGCTCTGTGGCATCATGGTTGCTGAGTGTGTCTTTGAACTTTAAATTTGTTGTTCGGTAGTTCAGTTGTGTTTGACTCTGTGTGACCCCATGGACTGTAGCCCGCCAGGCTCCTCTGTCCAAGGGATTCTCCAGGCGAGAACACTGGAGTAGCCATTGCCTTTTCCAGTGTGTCTTTGAACTTTGAACTTTTAATTTGAGCTTGACAAGTGCTTTGAAGGTGAAGACTTTTATCTTTCAATTCGGGCACATAGAATTTGAAAGCATTTTTTCCCCAGGCATGATCAGCCCCCTCCAAGGCGCAGGGTGGCGTGTGGTTGATCCTCCCAGTAACAGCAAGCCTGCACCCTGAGGGGCTCCCCTTGGCCCCTGGTGATGAGCCTCTGTGAGGGAAGGCTGTCCTTTCGCTGCCGACTGGGACCTGACGTGAGTCTGATTGGGAAGCTGAGTGTTAGAGGCCACCTCTTCAGAGCAGACGAGGCTGATCGATAGATTGATTTTAAAGCCGGGACTCAGGCCTCTCAGGTTGCTGAGGTCGGTGGGGTCTCTGTCACAGGGCGAAAGCGTGTCACGTGTGTATGGAATGCCTCAGGGGCGGGTCAGACTGTGGCTCTGACGCTGGACCATACAAGGTGCCGTCCACTCGCTCACCCTACTTAGGTAGCCAGGCGGGTATGTTAGCTTCTGGGGCGGCAATAACCAAACACTGATCTCCGGATGACTTCAAACAGCAGAGGTGTGTTCTCTCACAGCTGTGGGGGCCAGAACCTGCAATTGAGGGTGGGGCCCTGGCACCAAACCCCTCAAGGCTCTCAGAAAGGCTCCTTCCTTGCCAGTCTCTTGACTGGGGGACCCTGACATCCTGGGCTTTCTCACACGGCCCTTCCCCACGCTCTCCCCCACCCTCTGCTGTGTCTCTTCTTCGTAGGGCACCGCTCACTGTGTCAGGGCCCCCAGCCCAGTCTGACTCCATCTTAACTGGATCACACCTGCAGAGACCCTGCCTACCTCCACGTGAGGCCACACTCACAGGTACCAGAAGTTAGGGCTTCTGTGTGTCTTTTTTTGGGAGACAATTCAACCCACGACAAGGAAACTTGCATCCTGAGTTTTTTGTTTTATTTTGTTTGATGATCAATCTGCCTGACGTTTAGAACGCAGTGATTTTGGAAGTCCCGTCTGAAAGCAGAACATGGCTTGTTTCATCTCTTTAATTGGCTTTAACCATTCCCATGATAATTCAGGACACGCTTCAGGTCTTCAGGTGTCATTTGTCTGTGTGTGGCCTCGTGTCAGCCTCCGTGTGACTGGACGCTTAAGAACACCGCTCCCTTCTTTACCATCCACACCGAGGATGCCCGACTGGGTTCTGGGACTGGTCTTGCCACTGCGAAGGGGCCGGGAGGTGGGGGGTGAAGTCCCGGGGACCAGCCTCCGGCGTCCTCTCCAGTGGAGTCGCGCAGGATGCACTCAGCTCCCGCAGCAGCGAACCCAGGCAGCACATGCGCGGTGCTGTCCAGCAGGGGTGCGTCAGCGTCAGCGCCCAGGGCTTTTATTGGGGGGCCGGTCCCATGAGCACCCTCTGCCCGACACCCACCCTCACCCCAGAATCGCAGGAGGACAGCGGGCGCCCAGTGCCGGCCCCGCTGTCTGTACACACAGTTCAGGACAGGGAGCCGCTTGCCACTCCTGGGGGTCGGGGGTGGGAGGACCCTCCCCAGGTCCTAGCTCCCAGATGCCAGCCGAGGGCCCACCTTGGAAGCAGTCCTTCCTGGAGTCCCCGTCTCAAGTCTCTGTGTTAACACACTGACATTGCCCTGAGTCCCTCCACTGCTCCCCTGGCCTCCTCACGACACAGCCCTCAGGGTNTGGGTCCAAATCGGGAAAGGAGTGCATCAAGGCTGTATATTGTCACCTTGCTTATTTCACTTATATGTAGAGTACATCATGATAAACGCTGGGCTGATGAAGCACAAACTGGAATCAAGATTGTAGGGAGAAATATCAATAACCTCAGATATATGCAGATGACACTACCTTATGACAGAAAGTGAAGAAGAACTAAAGAGCCTCTTGATGAAAGTGACAGAGGAGAGTGAAAAAGTTGGCTTAAAACTCAACATTCAGAAAACTAAAATCATGGCATCCGATCTCGTCACTTCATGGCAAATAGATGGGGAAACAGTGGAAACAGTAGCTGACTTTATTTTGGGGGGCTCCAAAATCACTGCAGATGGTGACTGCAGCCATGAAATTAAAAGATGCTTACTCCTTGGAAGAAAAACTATGACCAAACTAGACAACATGTTAAAAAACTGAGACATTACTTTGCCAACAAATGTCCGTCTGGTCAAAGCTACAGTACTCATGTATGGATGTGAGAGTTGGACTATAAGGAAAGCTGAGTGCCAAAGAATTGATGCTTTTGAACTGTGGTGTTGGAGAAGACTCTTGAGAGTTCCTTGGAGTGCAAGATCAAACAAGTCCCTCCTAAAGGAAATCAGTCCTGAATCTTCATTGGAAGGATTAAGGCTGAAGCTGAAGCTCCAATACTTTGGCCACCTGATGTGAAGAACTGACTCATTGGAAAAGACCCTGATGCCAGGAAAGATTGAAGATGGGAGGAGAAGGGGATGACAGAGGATGAGATGGTTGGATGGTATTGCTGACTCCATGGACATGAGTTTGAATCAACTCTGGGAGTTGGTGATGGACAGGGAAGCCTGGTGTGGTACAGTCCATGGGGTCACAAAGAGTCGGACACAACTGAGTGACTGAACTGAACTGAAATTTTTTTAAATTAATTTATTCTTTAATTGAAGGATAATTGCTTTACAGAATTTTGTTGTTTTCTATCAAAAATCATGTATTAAAAGTACATAAGAGAAAAAGTGAAAGTTGCTCAGTTGTGTCCAGCTGTTTTTAACCCCGTGGACTGTTGTGTAGTCCATGGAATTCTCCAGGCCAGAATACTGGAGTAGGTAGCCTAGCCCTTCTCCAGGGTATCTTCCTGACCCAGGAATCGAACCAGGGTTTCCTGCATTGCAGGTGGGTTCTTTACCAAAAGTACGTAATAGGGTTGTGTTTAGGGGTCAAGTCATGGGAAATGAGTATGTCGTTTGAGTGCTCGGGAGTTATGGTACATGTTAAATGCTTAGTAGATATGTGTTAACTGGATAAACGAGAAAGAGTAGGCAACACTTGCCCTGTGCCAAGTGCTGACCTGGGCAATTCTGCTTGACACATTATGTCTGGTTCTGCTTCCCTCTCCTTGGCGGCTCCTCCTCTCAGTTCTCCCCCTGCCCCCCATAACTCACCCCATCCCGTACTGGTCACCCTTGGACCTTCACACCTGCCCTAGTGCTTGGGCTCCCTTGCTGCAGCTCTCTATGCTTGAAACCTCTGGGACTTGGTCACAGCTCATGTTGGTTAGTTCACTGAACCATGCAGGTTCTATGACAGAAGTCTCTCAGGAGTACCTTTCTTTCCAAGGTCAGCAGACAAGGGCAACTGCAAAAAAAAAAAAAAAAAAAGTCTTGCTTTCTAGCTTGGTCCCACTACTAATTGCTTTTACCTGGGAGCAGATGCCCAGTAGCTTTCTCCTGTCTCATTGCCCAGGCTCCTCTCATGGGTCACACTGCACACTGTTTGACAAAGACATATATATATATATACTTCCTCTGCCTTAAAAATCTCACTACAACCATTTCTTACATAATGCTGTGGGAAGCACAACCACTCCTTTTCTTCCAAGTTGCATTTCCTGGCAGATCACCAACCAGGATGGTGGTGCCTCTGGACTCCTCCATTACAGCCCCAATCAATCTTTTGAATGTTGGTCCTGAGTCAGTGTGCCCCTGGAACCCTACACAAAATCCCACAGATGGTGTTGATGAATGAGGGAAATTAGTCTTCCTCATCTTGGGAGTCCCTTCGCACCAGGCAGTGTCTCCAACAGAAGTCATTCAAAATGGTCATTGAATGTTGACTTTTTTCCTCTTTTAAGACCTTTTATTTAGATCATTTTTAAAGTCTTTTTTTAAAGTCTTTATTGAATTTGTCATAACACTGCTTATTTTATGTTTGGGGTTTTTGGCCACAAGGCATGTGGGATTTTAGTTCCCCCACCAGGAATTGAACCCTAGTCCCCTGCATTGGAAGGCAAAGTCTTAACCACTGGACCACCAGGGAAGTCCCTTGACTGCCCTTTCTAAGTGAAAGGTCTCTGGCTATGGTGGGGCTCTCACTTTCCTGCTGAGACTGCCCAACGGGCAAGGCTGGCTCCCTCACTTCACTCTTACCTGACGCCCTGATCTGTGTTCTGCCCAGATCTGACTGCTCATGGGAAGTAGTAGAAATATGTGGGCAGTGCCAGTTTCCAGCTTTGCGGCCTTGTAGCAGTGAAACTTGGAGCACTGGGTGACTCATCTGGAAACACAGCTATTGATACCCATCCCTGCCTCCTTGGCAGACTTCTTTTCATGATCTGAAGTGGAAAATATCAATAGTCATTTTCACTCTTTCAACAAATGTTTATTGCACATTTACTCTGCCACACATATTATCTTGTAACAATGTCAGTCTTCACAGTAACCCTTTGAGGTAGATATTATTGATCCTCATTTTACAGATGAGGGAGCTGAGGCTCAGGGAGAGTGGGTAATTTACCAGCTGTGCCTTGAGAGCAAGCTACAGACATGAGGTCTGCATCTGGTGGTTCTGTGCACTTTCCACCCACTTCACTGCCTGGGCCTCCTGTTGGTTCAATTGCCTAGGGCTTGACCAGGCCCTCCATCTGAGGCCTCCTCCTCAGCCTTAGTCCCCCTCGGCATTTATCTCTGCTGCAGATAAGCAACGGGGGTTTTTGTAGACAGTTTTGATCTTAGTTGCACCTGCCACTGAGATAACACTTTGAGAAAAGTCCAGCATCTCACTCTCTTCATTTTTTTTTTTTAGAAAGATGGGGGGAGAGGGGTATTGAGTTTAATCTATTTGAATCTTTACAGGCACTTCTCTTTTTACAAGCTTGGAAACTTGAGGGATCCTTGAGGAAAGCCCAAGGGATGAACTGTGGGTCCCAAAGCCCTGACTCAGGAGCCTCCCTTGGGACCCAGTGAGTCCTCAGCGCCGAGGTCAGGTTCAAACCCTGCCAGCGGAAGCCGCTCACCCGCACTCCTCAAAGATGTCCGGGTAGTGCCGGAATAGCACCGGAGGGTCCCGGTCACCTCGGACCGGGGCCCGAGGCACAGCCCGGATCCCAGGCCTCCGGCCCCGCCGCCCCCCAGAACAGGAGCGGTGGATCCACTGGTGAGCTTCCACGGCGAACTTCCTCTTGAAGCGCATGCCACACTCGGGGCAGGGGAACGGCCGTTCACCCGAGTGCATGCGCCTGTGGCTGACCAGCAGCGAGGGGTAGGTGAAGCGCCGGCCGCAGTCTGCACACACGTGGCGCCGCTGGTTGGCCTGAGCATCCGCGCTGGGTACAGGGGCTGGGGGCTGAGCACCTGCACCCTGGTCCCAGGCAGCTTGTCTGGGTGGCCGTGCTCCGGCTGAGGTTTTGCTGACAGTCGTGCCAGGGTTGTGTTTAACCAGCTCCTTAGGCCTCTCCTTCCCGGGAACCTTTCTCTGTGCTTTGGCTCCTAGTCCTGCTTCAGGTTCCTCTTCCTTTTTGTTGCGGGTGGCTCCTAGGAAACAGGAATCAAGTTCCTTTTAAAAACACATTTGCTTATACGGTCTTAGGTTATAGAATGCTTTTCCTCAGGGAAGTGCCAGAAAAGTACTGCCCAGCGAATAACACACAGGCTTTGAAAAACCATACTGCTACTGCTAAGTCACTTCAGTCGTGTCTGATTCTGTGCGACCCCATAGACAGCAGCCCACCAGGCTCCCCCGTCCCTGGGATTGTCCAGGCAAGAACACTGGAGTGGGCTGCCATTTCCTTCTCCAAATGCATGAAAGTGAAAAGTGAAAGTGAAGTCGCTCAGTTGTGTCCAACCCTTAGNACCAGGCTCCTCCATCCATGGGAGTTTCCAGGCAAGAGTACTGGAGTGGGATGCCATTGCCATCTCCGAAATGCTTAATAAGCTGTAATTATTTTTATGGTTCCTCAATTTTTTTCCTAGGATTAAGGCATTTACAGAGGAGGAAAGACATTTGCTGATGAGCATTCTGGTGAGGGCCAGTGGGGAGTGAAGAGCCAAGCTGTCAATTACTGGGTATTTTCTCTTGTACCACTTTGCTTTGCTTGAGGAATGTAAAAGGCAGACCTGAAGCTGTTTTCATTCTTGTATGCTAAGTTGCTTCGGTTGTGTCCAACTCTGAGACCCCATGGACTGTAGCCCACCAGGCTCCTCTGCCCATGGGTTTCTCCAGGCAAGAATACTGAAGTGAGTGGCCATTTCCTCCTCTAGGAGGTCTTCCTAGAGGAGGAAATGGCCCCTCAGGGATCCAACCCCTGTCTCTTGTGTCTCCTGCATTGGCAGGCTGGTTCTTTACCTCTTAGGGAGTTTTAGTTGTTCCTGAAAATGAGAGAATGAGCACTGTTTCTAGGACAGGGAGTCTGGGCTTCTGATTCTTATTCTGGTCTCAAGTTGTCTCAAGTTCTGAAAACTTTGTATCAGGTCTGCCTTTTTTCCNCTCTTAGGGAGTTTTAGTTGTTCCTGAAAATGAGAGAATGAGCACTGTTTCTAGGACAGGGAGTCTGGGCTTCTGATTCTTATTCTGGTCTCAAGTTGTCTCAAGTTCTGAAAACTTTGTATCAGGTCTGCCTTTTTTCCTTAGATAGTATCCAACATCGGTTGGCTCTTTCATTCCTTTAGGGGTGCCGGAGGTGGGGATCTGAAAGGAAACACTGCTAGACAGGAAGCTCTGGAACGCCAGGCAGGGAAGACCTGGGACCATCCCTCACCTCTCAGAGCTCCTCCCAGGCTTTCCCCCTCCTCAGGATCCTGGGCGGCGGGGCTCCAAGCCTCACTCTCCTGTTCCATCCAAGAGATGAGGGCTGGTTTGGGGCCTGGGAATCCTGGGAGAGAACAGGGATCATGGTGCTGGCTTGAGGCTGCCCTGGGAAGACGGCGCCCCCCGCGTCAGGGTGAGGGCATCTCCTCAAAGTTTAGGCTCAATCTGGACTGGGTCTCCAGTGCGCCTTCCAGAAGGAAGCAGATGTGGGATGGAAGGACTCCCGAGGGGGTACCTGAAACGTTAGGGATGGGAGGTGGCAGATGCTGTTGGTGGGGTAGGGCGGGATTAAGGCTTACAGTCCTCCGGGTCCTTATTTGATCTCCCCTGTGAACCCCAGTGAAGCAGCAGAGGGGGTCTGACCCGGGGCCTCACCGAGCGCGCCCAGGTGGCCGTAGGTCTCCCGCATCACGTCCCGGTACAGGGCCCTCTGCGCGGGCCGCAGACACCCCCACTCCTCCGGGGAGAAGTACACGGCCACGTCCGCGAACCTCACGGCCAAGGGCTTCTTGCAACCAGGCCCGGTCTCCCCCGGTCTCAGCACCAGGAGCGGGGCCGGGGGCGGCGCCATGGGGCCTCCCAGCCCCAAGCAGCGGCCGCCTGGTCCCCGCGCCCGGCCTCAGCTCTCGTCGTCCACAAGAAGGGCTCCCGAGCCCGAGGCCCCGCCCAGCCTCGGCTTCCGTACGCAGCCAAGGGAACCGGAGTAGCAGGGCTGGGATTCGGGATTCTGATGGGGACAAATAGACCGCCTCCGTGTTTATTCACTTCATGGCAGCTTGGACACAGACACCAGAGTTAAGAGACCCGGAAGGTGCCTCCAGAAAATATGGCGACGCCGTGGCTTCAATTCTGTCTGCCCGTAAGGGCGCCGTCCTTTGACCGTATCAAACATGGCGTCCGTCTGGCTTCTCATCTTTCACTTGCCCTTAAATACAATGGCTGTGCCGGTGGACTTGCAAGGGACTGGAAGGCAAAGGGTAGTTTTCTTGCCTTCAAGAAAGATGGAAGGCCCCGGGCCTTCTAGCACTCTCCCTGCCCGCGTCGCAGGGCGGCGGGTGATTGGCCGCGACAGCAGGAAACGGCTGAGCCGCCAGACAGGGGTTGTGGGGGCGTGTTCGCCCGGAAGTTTCGGTGAGCCGGATGTGGAACCCACCAAGGACCTCGGCGTCTGTGGGGCCACTGGGGCCCTGGACTGTGTCCCAGCGGCCCCAACACCTCCCGATCGCGGATCCCGAAGCGGGTCCTGGCTCCTGCGGAAAGACGCACATACCTGTCCTAACCCGGCGTCGCCGAGGTAGAGACCACGTACAGGTTTACTCTCTTCCCTGCCGCAGGGTCCACCCGACTCCGACTCGACGTAGGAAGGTGTTTGGTGAAACTGGAATTAGGAAGTTTTAAATAATCTCTGTGTGCGTGTGTTTAATTGGAGGAAAATTGAGTTATAATGTGTTGGGGTTTGCTGTGCAATAAGGGCTGTCAGCCATAAATATATATATATATAAAATCTCCCTCTTGAGCACCCTCCCACCCTAAATTTCGGTTCAAGTTTTTCCGAAATAATTAATATGGATGGCTTTTAAAAATTAATACAATGACTTCCCTGGTGGTCCACTGGTTAAGACTTCCCGCTCCTAATGCAAGGGGGCCCAGGTTGGATCCCTGGATGGGAAACTAAGATCCTGCCTGTGTCATGGGCGCAACCACACCGTGATGAACATATGAGTGTTTACCATAAAAGTCTTCATTTGTCTGTCTGTGTTGAGTCTTGGTTGTGGCATGTGAGATCTTCATTGCGTCATTCAGGATCTTTCTTTGCAGTGCATAGACTCTCTAGTTGTTGCTCCTGGGCTCAGTAGGTTGTAGCGCTCTGGCTTAGTAGCTCTGTGGCATGTGGGATATTAGTTCCTCAACCAGGGATCAACTGGGAGTTCCCTGGCTGGCAAAGTGGATCCTTAACCAGTGGACCACCAGAGAAGTCTTACTATAAAATTCTTTAAACTCTAGAAATGTTGAAAATTTTTCACACTAAAATGTTGAGGAGGCAGCTCTGCTATTCATTCTTCAAATCATAAAGATATGCCTAGATGCCTTCACATTCTATCTCAGACAACTCTGTGAAGTAGACATTGGTCTTATTTTGCAAGTGAGCCAACTAAGGCTCAGAAATGTTGAGTAATCTACTTAAAGCAGGATGTCCCTGGACGTGGTTAAGAATCCATGCCTACCAATGCTGGGGACCGTGGTTTGATCCCTGGTCTGAGAGGATTCCACAAGCTGTGGAGCACTGAAGCCCTCAAGCCACAACTGCTGAGTCCATATGATGCAGCCTCTGAAGCCCTTGCACCCTAGAATCCACGCTCCACAACAGAAGGAGCCACCACAATGAGAAGCCTTCCCACTGCAACTAGAGAGTAGCCCCAGCTCTCCGCAACTAGAGAAAGCCCAAGTACACCAATGAAGACCCAGCACAGCCAAGAATAAATAAATAAAATGTTTTTAAAATACATGCTTAAGGCTACACAGCTAGTGGGGACTGAGTTGAACCTGGAATGCAGGTCTACCAATTCAGAAGAGGCTATGTGGCAAAGTAAAAGTAACCCTCAGTTCCCATTAATAACCATTTTTGGAAAACATATTCAGAGAAGTCTTTGGTCAAGAGATAACCAATATTTGAGCCTCCAGCACCACTCCTTACATGCAGACATACTTAGTCCCACCAACCTTGTGTTTATTCTTTTAAGAGTTTCCTGTTCTAAAGTAGGGCTAGCAAATCTCAATGGGTCAGAAAGACCTCTCAACTGTTGACACATACAAACATTATGGTAAAAATAAAGATGGAAGATAACTATGCCGTGATTTCAACTCTAATCACAAGTAATATACTCCTTCTTAAAAAAAAAAAAAATTCCCCAGCATGTTTCCAGCTGCAGTTCAGAAAGCAGAACACTCCATAAGGGAGGAAGTAATCCAGAAAGAAAAGCCAGTTAGGTGAATTAGTTTCCAAGTGTGAGCGGGAGCCTCAGGAAATGGGTTCAACTGCTGTATTTAAAATGGAGAGACCTGCTGTGTAGCACAGGGAACTCTTCCAGGTTATGTGGCAGCCTAGACGGGAGGGAAGTTTAGAGGAGAATGGATACACTTAGGGGCTTCCCAGGTGGCGCTAGTGGTAAAGAACCCATCTGCCAGTGCTGGAGATGTAAGAGACAGCAGTTTGATCCCCTGGAAGAGGGCATGGAAACCCAATCCATTGAGAATCCCTTGGACCGAGGAACCTGGAGATAGGGCTGTGGTCCATAGGGTCGCAAAGAATCAGACACGACTGAAGCGACTTAGCAGGCACGCACAGATACATGTATATGTATGGCTGAGTCCCTTTACTGTCCACCTGAAACTATCACAACATTGTTAATCTGCTATGAAACTGAAAGTGTTAGTCGCTCAATTGTGTCCCACTCTTTGCGACCCCTTGGACTGTAGCCCGCCAGGCTCCTCAGCCCATGGAATTCTCCAGGCAAGAATACTGGAGTGAGTAGCCATTCCCTTCTCCAGACATCTTCTTGATCCAGGGATCGAACCTGGGTCTCCTGCATTGCAGGCAGATTCTTTACCACCCGAGCCACTACAAAATAAAAAGTTAAAAGGAAATGAGTTCAGCTTTCATGCTGAACACTAAGAGCAGGTGGCTGAAGGTGCCCTCCTAAGAGATGGCAGCAACACAGTCCCAAGAGTGCTGCTGCTGCTGCTAAGTTGCTTCAGTCATGTCCGACAACGTGTGACCCCATAGACAGCAGCCCACCAGGCTCCCCCGTCCCTAGGATTCTCAAGGCAAGAACACTGGAGTGGGTTGCCATTTCCTTCTCCAATGGATGAAAGCAAAAAGTGAAAGTGAGGTCGCTGAGTCTAGTCAGACTCTTAGCGACCCCATGGACTGCAGCCTACNCACCAGGCTCCCCCGTCCCTAGGATTCTCAAGGCAAGAACACTGGAGTGGGTTGCCATTTCCTTCTCCAATGGATGAAAGCAAAAAGTGAAAGTGAGGTCGCTGAGTCTAGTCAGACTCTTAGCGACCCCATGGACTGCAGCCTACCAGGCTCTTCCATCCAGGCAAGAGTACTGGAGTGGATTGCCACTGCTTTCTCCGCCCAAGAGTGCTACTAGTCCTAATTTAGGTGTTCTCTTGGGTCATTGTGCTTCCCCCAATATCTTCCGTGATATCAGGGCTTCTCTGATAGTTCAGTTGGTAAAGAATCTGCCTGCAATGCAGGAAACGCCGGTTCCATACCTGGGTCGGGAAGATCCCCTGGAGAAGAGCAAGACTACACTTTCTAGTATTCTTGGACTTCCCTTCTGGCTCAGCTGGTAAAGAATCCACCTGTAACATGGGAGACCTGGGTTTGATCCCTGGGTTGGGAAGATCCCCTGGAGAAGGGAAGGCTACCTATTCCAGTATTCTGGCCTGGTGAATTCCATGGATACAGTCCATAGGGTTGCAAAGAGTCGGACATGACGGAGTGACTTTCACTCACTTGGGCCACTGTACAGTGAGAAAGGAAGCTTTCTGGAGATGAGATTCAGGGAGACATGCAGGGGCTCTGGAGAAGGGAATGTGTGCAAAGGATCAGAGTAAGGGAGGCGTTTGTCTTTCTCTCCTCTCTGCTAACAGCAGCTGAGATCTGGATCCTGAGCCGGCACCTCTCCTTCCACCAAGGGGTAGAAGCAGGTATAGGGTCTTAAAGAATCTGCCTGCAGTCCTGGAGATCTGGGTTCGATTCCTGGGTTGGGAATATCCCCTGCAGAAGGAAACGGCTACCCAACGCACTCCAGTATTCTGGCCTGGAGAATTCCATGGCCTGTATTGTTGTCTATGGGGTCGCAAAGAGTCGGACACAACTGAGCGACTTTCACTTCACTTCAAAGGGAAACACTGGGCTCCGTTGAGAACCTGAGAGACGAGCTGAGGACGCTTGCCCAGTGCCCCACACTTCCAACCCACTCGCCTCTGGGCACATCAGTCCTCCCCTCCCACTAAGTACTGCGTCCTCGCTGGGCCGCCAGGGCCGCAAGGAGCGCGGCCAGGAGGCTGTAAGTCTCCAGCATCATGTCCAGGTTCATGGCCCTCTGGGCAGACCGCAAGACATCTCCACTCCGCCGGGAATAAGTACCCGGTCACATCCGCCGAACCTCCCAGCCCCTCGGTTGATCTCCCTCGTCCGCTAGATCCCGGCCTCCCAGAGCACATCTGCCACCTTCAACGGGACCGGGGGCAGCACCACGGGAAACTTCTGTGCTTCGCAGAGAGGCTTCTGGGAAATGTGGAAATGCTGCTAGCTGTTTCCGCCCGGCCTCAGAAAAAGGCCAGAAGGGCCCGCAGGCCTGCCCTTAACTGGGATGGCCCCTCGCCGACGTCAACACCGGGGCTTTTTTCAATCTGTCCTCTACGTACCAGGAGACAAACCGGAAGGCTTAACCCTGGCTATAGATAACGTGCGTTGATTGGACAGCGCGGGTCGCCGTGGGAAGAAGGACTCGGATTGGAATTTCCATGGCGGTTTGTTTAAAAGGCCGAGAGTACAGTAACGGCAGAGCTGAAGGTGGTCTGCATTGAAAGCCCGTGGGATCGCTCTTGATCTGGCTTTTCTGGCATCTAAGAGGGGTTCTGACGGAGTAAAGGTACTCCTTTCTGCTACTCTCTTGAGATCTCTTGAGATCTCCGGGAACTGGAGGTGGGTAAAAGCCCAAGGGCAAGATTGAGGCGGGTTCTGGAGGTAACGGAGTGGAGGGAGGCTTATCCCAGCGNTGAAAGCCCGTGGGATCGCTCTTGATCTGGCTTTTCTGGCATCTAAGAGGGGTTCTGACGGAGTAAAGGTACTCCTTTCTGCTACTCTCTTGAGATCTCTTGAGATCTCCGGGAACTGGAGGTGGGTAAAAGCCCAAGGGCAAGATTGAGGCGGGTTCTGGAGGTAACGGAGTGGAGGGAGGCTTATCCCAGCGCTGGCGTGCTGCAATTCATGGGGTCGCAAAGAGTCGGACACGACTGAGCGACTGAACTGAACTGAACTGAACTGTGCCCTGGTACTCGGGCAGGGCTGGCTCCTTGGGCTGTGGAAACAGGTTCCTAAGGTATTTGATCTGGCCCATGCTCCAAGGTCTCAGATGTCTCCCCTTTTACAGACACTGAAACTAAGTGACAGGGCAGGTGACTGCTCAGGGGGCAGCAGAGCTCGATTCCGGAGTCCTTTTCTAGCCCTCGTTTAGGTTGAACTTAATTTCAGCCAAGTGCTTAGGATAGCGCCTTGCACAAAGTAAGTAAGAGCTTATAGTTGTTCTTGTAATTATAACACTAACTGGACAGGCCTCGATCTGAAAACCTGAGTTCAAGTTACAGCTCATAAATGATTAATAACACTGGGGAATGAAGCAGACCATCTCTTAAAAAATTTTATTCCGTTTCATATCAAGCTGGTGGAGGACACACCAAAACTACAACCACATACAGAACCGCTGCCTCTGAGAACTGACCTGAAGAGTAGCAGACAGATTTTCTACAACTAAGGGTATAAGGAAAAGGCCACATTAAGAAAGGTAGAAGGCGCAGAGTCCTGGTCTGGTGAGAACCATCCCCACACACTCCTGTGCGGCAACCCACAAACAGGAGAGATATCACAACTGCAAGAGGTACCACTGAGGAGCAGGGGTCCAGGCCCCACATCAGGCTCCCCACTGGGGAACCAGCACTGGGAAGCTGAGCGCCCATAACAGCTGACTTTGAAAATCAGCAGGGCTCCCATCTCAGGGAGCCAGGGGCATAGGAAAGGGAAGAGACTCCACTTTTAAAGGACTCACAAAGAAACTCACTTGCTCCAAAGTCCATCACAGAGGCAGCAGCTTGAAAAGTGCCTGGGCCATACAAGAAAGAGAGTCATTGACTCATTGACTAATTTCAGGGTATGCACCAGAGGGGCAGATGTCCAGTGGAACTTTAGGGACGGAAGTGCTGGCAGACAGCATTTGTTTTTACTTTCTTTCCACGTAGCCGGTGTGGTACTGCGGAGCACCGTTTCAATCAGTCTCCATCAGCCTAACTAACACCACCTGCCCTGCCCCTGCTTTCCCCTGAGAACTCAAGGGGCCACCTGTACACCAGCACCCCCTCCCCGCAGCAGTTTCATCCAGAGCCCGTAGACATTTGGGCCAGGGACCAGCTTGACCTACTAAGGCCTTCTGCAGCAGTCACAGCCAAGCCTGCCTGGGGACCAATCTCACCCACCAACACAGCTGCAACAATTGCTGTCCATCCATCACAGGAGGCACACAGCCCACACAGGGGATATCCTGGGACACCTGGCTTTGTTGGCCAGGGGAGATTGCACCACCGGGCCCTATAGGACACCTCCTACTTAAGGCCACTCTTTCAAGGCTGGGCGACAAAGCTGATATATGTAGGAAAAAACAGGCAAAATGAAGGAACTACAAAATGTCTTTCAAAGAATATCTTTCAAATATGAGGATCTCTCAGAAAAACAACTGAATGAAGAGGAGATAAGAAACTTATCAGATAAAGAATTCAGAATAACACTTGTAAAGATGTTCATCAGACTCAGTAGAACACTGGATGAACTTGATGAGAGAATCACCAAAAGCCTAGGCGAGTTGCAAGCCTTCTTCAGCAAAGGGCTAGAAACTATAAAAAAGAAAGATTTAGAACTTTTGAATTCATTTACTGACACCAAAATACACTAGTGGAAACCAGCAGGAAGTCAGAGAAGGGGAAAAAACAGACCGGTGATCTGGGTGACAAGGGTAGTAAAAGTCAATCAGAACAGCAAAAAGGAAAGAGAATAAAACAAAAAAACCAAGAATAGGTCCCAGGAGGTGTTCCAGCTGCTCCGGCAGGGGAAGGAGCAGCCATGGGCAGGCAGACCAGCTTCCAGACTGCTCTCCCCACTCCCAGCACATGCCCACTCTGCTGCCAGGGTGCCCCAGAGGAAGGTCAACTCCTCATCGAGGGTGGGGAAAGAGGAGCCCAAGAGGCGACCTGGGAGATTATCAACTAAATTTACTCCTGCGAAAGTGGAAACAAAGCCAAACAAGGCCACAGGAAAGGATGAATCTTCAGATACAAAAGGGAAAAAGGGAACAAAGGGAAAACAGGTGGAAATGGTCACCCAAGAGACTAAAGATTTACCTACATCAAATTGAGAGACTGAAAACAAGGAAAGAAAGAAGTTACGTGTGATTAATATCACACACCCTAGTCTATCAGTGGTCCCTTCTCATACAATCCAGAGGAATATTTTTATCAATTATTTTGTAAATGCGAAGTTTTTTAGTAGCTCTAGTAGTATTTTTAAGAAAGTAGAAATCCTACTTCATTTTTAAAGTGCAAGTACTTCTTTTTTTATTGGAGCATAGTTGATTTACACTGTTGTGTTAGTTTCAGGTGCACAGCAAAGTGAATTAGTTATACATATATCCACTCTTTTTTTAGATTCTTTTCTATATAGGCCTAAACCAGAGTATTGAGTGGTGTTCCCTGTACTATACTGTATATGTATACTGTGGTATTTATTTGATATATAGTATGTGTCTTTGTCAATCCCAGTTTATCCCTCCCTACCTCCCCCCCACCCCTAATCATAAGGTTGTTTTCTCCATCTGTGACTCTATTTCTGTTTTGTAAGTTTATTTGTACCATTTTTTAAGATTCCACATATAAGTGACATCATATGTTTGTCTTTCTTTGGCATTACTCAGTTTGACGATCTCTAGCTCCATCCCTGTTGCTGCTGTAAATACTTTTTATTTAAGAGTTGAAATTATTTGCTGGTTGGTTGTTTTGGGGTTGTTTTTTTTTTTTTTTGGTACAACCAGAAAATACTATTATATTGAATTTGGGAAACATACTAAATGGCGATTTGGAGTCAGTAGTGCATTTAATGTCTTGAACACTTTTTTTTTTTTGGCTGTGACACCCAGTATGAAGGATCTTAGCTCCCCGACCAGGGATCAAACCCATGCCCCCTGCTTTGGGAGCATGGAGTCTTAGCCACTGGACTGCCAGGACAGTCTCATTGAACACTTTACATTTCTTCTCTTTACCTGTTGTTTTTGGGTAGAATTGTTTCCCAAAGCAAACCACTCCTTGATCTTGGCTGTCTGGTCAGAATTTTGTGCACTCTGTAACATCTTGGGTCATGGTAGTCCAGTTTTCCTAGTAACTTTGTTATGTGCTATGAACACTTGAAAAACTTGAGTATGTATTGTATATGATACTAAATTGTGAATTAGTGGGACTTATGATGTAACAACATATCAACATTTGAAGATATTGGTAGGTGTATCCTGTTAAGTACTATTCTGTTGTATATATGTACCACATCTACTTTACCCAGCCCTCTGTCAGTGGACATTTAGGTTGCTTCCTCTGCCTCCATGTCTTAGCCTCCATTGTGCGTGTATCTTTTCAGATCGTATTTTTCTCTGGAGATATGCCCATGAGTGGGATTGCAGGGTCATATGGTAGTTTTGTTTTTAGTTTTTTAAGGAACCTCCATACTGTTCTCCATAGTGGCTATACCAATTTACATTCCCACCAACAGTGTAGGAGGATTCCCTTCTCTCCACACCCTCTCCAGTATTTATTGTTTGTGGCTTTTTTGATGATAGCCATTCTGGCTGATGTGAGGTGATAACCTCATTGTAGTTTTGATTTGCATTTCTCTAATAATTAGCAATGTTGAGCATCTTTTCATGTGCCTGTTGCCTATCTGTATGTCATCTTTGGAGAAATATCTACTTAGGTCTTCTGCCCATTTTTTGAATGGGTTGTTCGTTTTAACTGTTAGATGTCATGAGATGTTTGTAAATTTTGGAGACTAATCCCTTATTGGTCATACAGGTGCTCGTAGTAGTCTTTTAGGATCCTTGGTATTTCTGTGGAGTCAGTTGTAACTTCTTTTTCATTTCTACTTTCATTGATTTGAGTTCTCTCCCTTTTTTTTGATGAATCTGGCTAAAGGTTTATCAATTTTCTTTATCATTTCAAAGAACCAGAGTTTAGTTTCATTGATCTTTACAGTTGTTTTCTTGCTCTCTATTTCATTTATTTCTGCTTTGATCTTTTTTATTTCTTTCCTTCTACTAACTTTAGGTTTTGTTTTTTCTTCTTTCTCTAGTTGTTTTGGGTGTAAGGTTAGGTTGTTTATTTGAGATTTCTCTTTGTTTCTTGAAGTAAGGTTGTATTGCTATAAACCTTCCTCTTAGAACAGCTATGGCTGCATTCCATAGGTTTTGGACCCCTGTACTTTAATTTTCATTTATCTCTAGGTCTTTTTTTAATTTCCTTTTTGATTTCTTCAGTGAAATCCATGGATTGTTTAGTGGCATATTGATTAGCCACCATGTGCGTGTTTTAGAATATTTTTTTTGTAGTTTATATCTAATCTCATAGCATTGCGATCAGAAAAGATGCTTGGTATGATTTCAATTTTCTTAAATTTACTAAAGCTCGCCTTGTGGTGCACCATGTGGTCAGTCCTGGAGAATGTTTTGTGTGCACTTGGGAAGAATGTCTGGTCTGCTGCTTTTGGATGAAATGCTCTTTAAATGTCATTTAAGTCCAGCTCTTCTAAAATGTCACATAAGGCCTGTGTTTCCTTATTCATTTTTGTCTGGATGATCTGTCCATTGGTGAAAGTGGGGTAGTCAAGTCCCCCACTATTATTGTGTTACTGTCGATTTCTCCCTTTATGGTTGTTAATATTTGCCTTACCCACTGAAGTGCTCCTTTGTTGGGTGCATGCGTGCGTGCGTGTGTGCTCAGTCGCTTTGGTTTTGTCACTCTTTGTGATCCTGTTGACTGTGACCCGCCAGGCTTTTCTGTCCATAGGATTCTCCAGGTGAGAATGATGGAGTGAGTTATGCCCTCCTCCAGGGAATCTTCCTGACCCAGGGATCAAACCCTAAACTCCTGTGTCTCCTGCATTGGCAGGCAGGTTCTTTACCCACTAAGCCATGTGAGAAACCCATTCAATTCAGTCACTCAGTCGTGTCCGACTCTGCGACCCCATGAACCGCAGCACGCAAGGCCTCCCTGTCCATCACCAACCCTCAGAATTTACCTAAACTCATTCCCATTGAGTTGGTGATGCCATCCAACCATCTCATCCTCTGTCGTCCCCTTCTCCTGCCTTCAATCTTTCCCAGCATCAGGGTCTTTTCCAATGAGTCAGCTCTTCACATCTGGTGTCCAAAGTATTGGAGTTTCAGCTTCAACATCAGTTCTTCCAATGAACACTCAGNAATGGAGACTACTGTTTCAAGAAATTTAGCTGAAAATAGATTAGGACAGAGGCCAAGGGAAATGTATTGTTTTTAAAGACAAATTTTAGCATGTTTATAGGTTGGTATCTATGTTTCAGAAAAGAGACTCTGAAACTAGGACTTCCCGGTCGTCCAGGGGTCAAGACTCCACTCCCAGTGTAGGGGCCCCAGGTTCAATCCCTGGTCAGGGAACTAGAGCCTGCATGCAACTAAAACCTGGTATAGCCAAATAAATAATGAATTACAAGGTATGTTTGTACCTTTAAAAAAAAACAAGACTCTGAAACTATAAAACTTAGAGAATAACAGATGGAGCAAAGTCCATGAGAGGGCAGAAGTAGAGGAAATCCAGGCATACCTGTATTGGGAAGCATTGTATGAGGGGCCTCCCCTGACGGCAAGTAAGAACAAGTGATCACACAGAACTTGTGGAGTCACAATATAGAGTGGAATGTTAAGGGAGTTCTTATTTGACACCCTGTTTTCTTAGTGAAAGAGAAGGCAGTCAGTGGTTTGGGACCTATGAAAGACAGNGTATGAGGGGCCTCCCCTGACGGCAAGTAAGAACAAGTGATCACACAGAACTTGTGGAGTCACAATATAGAGTGGAATGTTAAGGGAGTTCTTATTTGACACCCTGTTTTCTTAGTGAAAGAGAAGGCAGTCAGTGGTTTGGGACCTATGAAAGACAGTAATGTTGAAAGTTCAGCTGAGGATAGAGTGGAAAGGCTGGCTCCTCTCAGCAGCATTATAATTGTCTTCCTTCATAGCCCACACATAGGCATAAAGACAGATGGGAGACAGACCCATAATGGCGCTGTAGATTAGTTCATTCTTTTGTTCACAAGTAACAAACTCTTAACTACCAAAAGCAGAAGAGAGAATAATACTTGGAAGAATACTAGGATCAACAACTGACTACAGGGACTTCCCTGACAGTCCAGTGATTAAGAATCCAAGCTTCCACTGCAAGGGTCATAGGTTCGGTTCCTGATCAGGGAACCAAGATCCCGCAAGCTACATGGCACAGCCAAAAACAAAAACTCCCACTGGCTAGAACAACCAGCTAAAGTTGGGATCCTGGGACTGATGAGGTAAACCTAAGAACTTGTCTCATCTCAGCCCTCTACAGACCACATACTGGATTGCCTACCAACAGCGCTGAAATTTTATGAGTTACAATTGAGGTCCAAAGAAATTTCTAAAATTCCTAGCAAAGGAAATAGTTGGGTTAGCCTGGTGATAAAACTAGGGAAAAGAATCAGTTCTACAACAGAAGGTGAGGCAGAATTCTAATAGGTCTCTGCTAGGGAAGGGCAAGGTTTCTATCAGAACTATAAAAATGTCTCCTCAGTCAAGGAACTAGATTTATAAACAATAATTCCACAAGGAACATAGTCACTCATCAGACATTTTAATGAATCCCAATCTGATATGACCTCTGCTTTGGGGGTAGCCCATCAATCCAAGAAGAAACAGTTACAATGCAACTTGCTAAAAACCAGAACAGAGGTAATTACAAACACTCTGCCCCAGCCACACACCCTTGGGGCTGATGGCAGAAGAAATGAGGGAAGAAGCAATAGGTAGGAGGATGAACGACTCCAAGGGTTGGACTAATACATCCAATTTGGAAATTCCAATTTGGTGCAGCTCCCCTCCCCAAGGCCAAGTGGTAGGCCTTGTTTAATTAATTCAGTAAAGCTTTACTGAGTACCTACTTAGGGATTGGTGCCATGAAGGCACATCAAAGGTTAAAACATATTGCTGCTGCCATATGGAGCTTCTGTGAGGGAGGCAGGCATGAACACAACCTGATGACTAGACTTCTGCTTCATATTCAGTTACCTAACTTTCTAACTTCCCTGAATGGCCTCACCTCACTTCATGAAAGATGCTGACAGAGGAGTCAACAAAAGGTTCTATACTAGTGTTGCCTTATTCTCATGAGAATCAGGGAGGAGTGAAACCCAGTCCCCAAGAAATTCAAATCCACCAGATAAAGTACAAGCTGGTCTTGGTTTTACTTCTTGCTGCTAGACCACAGCTCCCCCGCCCTGCTTGTCCTTAAAATCAGTCTCCCAAAGCTCATTGTGCTTATGTCCCAGACCCACCTTGAACCAAACTTCCAAACACAGGGTGCAGAAGACTTAGCTTCACAGCATGTGGTTAAAAAAGAAAGCTTAGATATATATAGGTGTCTGCAACCCAATAAAGCCCTGGTACACTGTCACCACCTCCAATCCAGTACAATCTAGACCTCTTCAAACAAGTCCAGACCAAGGGGGTATAGTGCACACTATGATGATGGCTTATTTTGTATGACTCTTAAAAAGACATCAAAAAACCAGGACCTGCCTGGGGAGAGATCACGTGTGGGAACTGAAAGCCTGTCTTTTAGGAATGATTGACCAAATTAATGCTATTTAACCTGAAAACAGGGCGGCCTGGCGTGCTGCGATTCATGGAGTTGCAAAGAGTCAGACACGACTGAGCAACTGAACTGAACCTGAAAACATGGAAACATATCTGTGATTAAGTTTTCTGAAGGGCTGCCACGTAGATCAAGTTTTAAACATATTTTGGGCAAGGCTTCCAGGGAAGGAGAATGTAGTACGGAAGGGCCTTCTAAAGGTCAGAGCTATGCCACAGTGAAAGGACCCGCCTTGTGAGGTAGCGAGCTGCATTGAGGGAGGTTTTAAAGGGCAGATCACTTGGCAGGAATACTAAACCAAGTTTGTTTCAAACTTAGCAAGGAAGAATAGGCAGAGGAGGGGGAAGATCTTGCACCCCATAAATGGGATCCTCCTGACTGCATGCACAAACTAGAAAACACAGCCCCTAAATGAGATGGGGAGAACCTTTAGCCTGGTAACCCACACACAGCAAGTCCTTCAGGACAGGGCAGGTTGGAAAATTTTTACCGCATAATGTCCCCTCTCCTCACTGAGGCTGTCTGTTCTAGACACATGTATTAAGGCAGCCAGCATGGTAGAATACACTAAACTTCAGCTCTGTGTAGCAACAGGGTTTAGTTCTGACTCTGATCTGTATGATCAGGGAGCTCCTTCCCTTTTCTGGGCCCCCGCCATGAAGTGAAATGAACTTACACAGTCCCTCCCCTTCTAAAAGGCCTGGCCTTTCTGGCTAGGTGCCCCTATGGCAGATCTAGGGCCACAGTTCTGGACACTGGGGCTACACTTGTGGACCGCCAGAGACCATCTCTGGCGGAAGCAGCGGCCACACTCCAGGCAGGGGAAGGGCTTCTCCCCCGTGTGCAGGAGCTGATGCTGAGCCAAGTGGCTCCACTGGGCAAAGCGCTTGGAGCACAGGTCGCAGGCGTAGGGCCGCTCGCCCGAGTGGACGCGCCGGTGACTGGCCAGCAGTGAGGGGTAGGCGAATCGGCGACCACAGTCATCACACGCGTGCAGCTTCTCCTTCTCCTTCGTGTGCGTGCTGCGGTGGATGGCGAGGGAGCCGCTCCGTCGGAAGGCGCGGCCGCAGTCCGGACAGGGGTACGGCTTCTCTCCCGTGTGCAAGAGCTGGTGCTGGAGCAGCGTGCTGCGCTGGGAAAAGCGGGCTTCGCAGTGCTCGCAAGCGTAGGGACGTTCCCCGGAGTGCACCCGCTGGTGACTGACCAGGCGAGAGGAGGACGAGAAGCGCCGCTCGCAGTCCGGGCACGGGTAGGGTTTCTCGCCCGTGTGGATGCGCTGGTGGATGACCAGGGCGGTGCGCTGGCGGAAGCGCCGGTTGCATTCCAGGCACGGATAGGGCTTCTCTCCGGTGTGTGTGCGCTGGTGGATGGCAAGTAGGGAGGGGTAGGCGAAGCGACGCCCGCAGCTGGGGCACTGGTGGGGTTTTTCACCCGTGTGCGTGGTCCGGTGATTGGCCAAGGACCGACTCCTCCGGAAGCAACGGCCGCAGTCAGGACAGTGGTAGGGCTTCTCGCCGGTGTGGATGACCTGGTGCTGGGAGAGGTTCTTGCGCTGGGAGAACCGCTTGCCACACTGGTCACAAACGTAGGGACACTCCCCCGAGTGTGCCCGCCGATGACTGACCAGCAGGGACGGGTAGGAAAAGCGGCGCCCACAGTCCGGGCAAGGGTAAGGCTTTTTCAAATTCTGGGCGCACTTGTGGCTCTGCAGGGCTGGGTGATCGGGAAAGGTACAACCACAGTCAGGGCAGATGGGACTTCCTGAGGTCTGCCGGGGAATCAGGCGGGGTTTGCTGGGCCGCCGGCCACGCTTCCCCTTTCGGGGCGCTTCCTTAGGCGGGAATACTTCCTTCTCTTTATTCTTCTTTCTGGTTTCTACAGGGACACAAAGGAGAAATTAACAAATACTGGGCTTCTACTCTTTCCTATTTATGTTACAGTTTATAAAACAGACTCAACACCATCTTCAAGGAGTGTTAGTGACACAGACAACCAACCAAGTGAGACATACCGCTCCAGAATATGGAGGGTATTACTGAGCCCCTAATCCAGCTTGGAGAAGTCAGGGAGGTTTTCTTGGAAAGATTAAGCTGACTATAAAAACTAAAAAATTTTTGAAGAGGTTAAATTTAAGGCAGGAAATGAAAACAAATGAGGTATGATCTGGCAGCAACTAGGTCATAAGGCCCTCTAAGTCCATGCTTCTCAAATTTTATTGTGATCCTAATCATTTGGAGGGTTTAATGAAACACATTAGGGCTTTGCAGGTGACGCAGTGGTAAAGCTGCCTGCTAATGCAGGAAACTCAGGAGATGAGGGTTCAATTCCCAGGTTTGGAAGAATCCCTTAGAGGAGGAAATAGCAACTGAATCCAATATTCTTGTCTGGAGGATCCCATGGACAGAGTAGCTTTGTGGGCTACAGTCCATGGACTTGCAGAGTTGGACATGACTCAGCAACTGAGCATGCAGGCATGAAAGACTGCCGGGCCCTACTCCCAGTTTGGGATTCAGAAGGTCTAAGGTGGGGCCTAGGATTCTGCATTTTCCAATACACTCCCAAGTAATGCTGCTGCTGCTGGTGGTGGTTGTCTGAGACCACACTCTGAGAATCAAACCTAAATATACAGCCGTATCAACTGGGGCTATTGAAAATACACACACACAAACACACACACACACACATCTGTATGAGTAAATGAATAGTTCTGGGATAGGATCCAGAAATGTGTATTTTCACCAAATTCCTCAATTGACTTACATATAACTGCCAACAATTTGACAACTGCCTTAGCAAAAACTGAAAAGTTTTAAGCAAGGAAGTATGTCAGAACTTAGAAAAATTCCTGCTCTTAGAGAACCTGGCAAAGAAACTCCAGCCCAGAATTGCATCTGCCTCTGTAGGTGGATCTGGGGTCCTTCTACCTGAATGACCTTAATCAGAGCCTTGCTTCATCCTGAGGGCTAAAGATTCCTGCACTGATCAGGGTCACTCAGCCAGAAGGGCAAAAAGAGGCCAGTGCATGCCAGACCACTCTTCCCCATTGGATCCTTTCAATCCAAACCTGGAAAACTCAGAGGTATAGGCTCTCTCTGTGTTAGCTGCTCAGTCCTGTCTGACCCTGTGACTCCATGAACCACAGTCCAGCAGCCTCTTCTGACCACTGAATTCTCCAAGCAAAAATACTGGAGTGGGGTGCCATGCCCTTCTCAAGGGAATCTTCCTGACCCAGGGATTGAACCTGGGTCTCCTGCATTGCAGGCAGATTCTTTACCTTCAGAGCTTCCAGGGAAGCCCTATACGCTCTCTTAGAGCCCAATTTAAAACAAACTGGAGGCAGAGTCCTGGGAAGGAGGCAAGAGGGTGGTGGAAGTGGAGGTTTAGTTGCTCAGTCATGTCTGACTCTTTGCGACCCCATGGACTGTTGCCGACCAGGCTCCTCTGTCGATTCTCCAGGCAAGAATACTGGAATGGAGAGCCATTTCCTTCTCCAGGTGATCTTCCTGACCCAGGGATCCAACCAGGGTCTCCTGCATTGGCAGATGGATTCTTTACCACTGAGCCACCTGGGAAGCCCCGAGAGAGTGGTAACTCTTTTTAAAAGTTCACTGATCCATTTACTCAACAGACAACTGCATGTGGTCAGTTTAGAAATTGACAACAGGGATTGGACACCATCACAGAGAGAAAAAACTCTGAAGTCGTGAAAATAAATACAGTAAATGGAGCATTCTAGCTTGGGTCATAGCTACCCCTCGGCACCGAAAAACTCTGGACTGAGTCATTAGAGGCTGCAAGCCCTCCAGAGGCATTTTTCACTCACTTCTTTGGACTGCTACCCCTTTTGGGCACTCCTGTGGATCCAGGGCAGCCGTTTCCCAATCATCAGTATTTCGTTCCAACCAGGAGATGAGGGCTGGTTTGGGACCTGCGCAGCCTGAGGGAAGGAGAACCAGTCAGGCCTAGCTCATACACAATGCTGGGTAGATTGATCTACCCGGTGGCATCATCTGCCCAGCCCCCGTCCTCCTCCCCTGACACAACGTGGTCGCAGGTCAGGACCCTGGACCTCTAGACTCCCTGCCTCCTCCCACCCCCAGCTCCTCCATCCCTTCGGGCCGCGGAAGCATACTGGGCCGGGCCTCACCGAGCGCGCCCAGGTGGCCGTAGGTTTCCTGCATCACGTCCCGGTATAGGGCCCTCTGCGCGGGCCGCAGACACCCCCATTCCTCCCGGGAGAAGTACAAGGCCACGTCCCCGAACTTCACCGCCCTCGGTCTCCTTCCCCTTCTCCGGCCGGGTCTGGCCTCTCCTGGTCCCCGCACAGGAAGTGGAGGCGAAGGCCGCGCCATTGGACCCGAGAAGCCGGCACCACGGCCTTGCCCGTCCCAGCGTCGGCCCTTGGGCGCTGGAGGGGCCGGGGATTTGGGAGCCCCCGCCGGACCCGTGCGGAGCGTGCAGGGGAGGCCCGGCGGGAACCGGAATCAGCCGCCTGCGGGGCCAACGGAAACCTTTCGCTGTTATTCAGGAAACTCCTGCCCGAACTTGGGTGAAAGGCACCGGAAGATGCCTTCGGGGAAAATGGCGGCGCCGCTACCGCACCGCCTTTGCCTGAAACACAGGCAGCTTCCAGCTATCGATTTTATTGACCGGAGCGCCATGCCGGCTGCCTAACCTCTTTGCCCTCAAGTGTGATGGCGCTGCGATTGGGCTTCACGCCCTTTTTTCCCCCGTTCCACGCGCTCATTGGGCGGCGGCCGAAGATCGAGCATTCTGATTGGGTGATGCCGAAAGCGGCCTGTTTGAACGAAGCCAAGGGACGCATAAGGGCAGAAAAGCTGGACCCTCGGGTCGGGTGACTGCCAGGAGTCTTGAGGCAGAAAGGGGCGAACCCGTCGTGGTCAGGAACAGTCCCCCGTTCCCTAGAGGTGCAGCCCAGCCGAGGGAGGGAAGGATATCAGCGATTGAGCCACTCTGGCCAACCAGGGCCCGCGATTTCCCTGGATTGTCTTTCCTGGCTTTCTCTTCCGATAGTGGGTTAGTTCCTTATTGCCCTTTGGGGAAGGAAATTAATGTTTCCTGTGCGCAGGTACCACGCCCAAAATATTACACATTTCAACTTATTTATTTTTTGCTACTTCTGTGTGAAGTGATGCTTATCATCCTGGTTCTACCGATGAGGAAAAACTCTGAGGGTACTTACTAGTAAGCAGAAGGAACAAAGATTTTTGTGGTACTGAAGAAAAACGCACCAGCCTAAAACTTGAGAGTTGAGTTTTATTCAGGGACCTTAACTGAGGATTATATTCTCTCCGATAGCTCTGAGGAACTGCTCCGGGGAAGGAGCCAGTATATATAGCAGATTTTGTTGGAAATAATATTTCCACAAAAAATATGTGTTGGAAATATACACGTGTTATATATATATATAATTATAAAATCAAAAGCTTTTTGCTGATCACAAAAAAACCCTGACATTTCAAATTAATGATATTGTGCTTTTCTGTTGCAAGAGCATCGGAACGTGTTGAAAATGTTCTTTAGATATGCAACTTATTGTAACTATCTAGCCCAGTATCTAAAGAATAGAATGTTTCTTGTATTTTTCCGTCTTGAATTCACCTCATGGTGCCCCTTAGGACAGGGACAGGGGGACTTAGCGGTTTTAGTGGCTGATGGCTTGATGGTGGGCAACATTTGCGGTTTATTCATACCAACATTATGGCATGAATAGCAGGATATCTTCCCTCTCCATAGGGCCCCGCCCTCTTGGTGGGGGGGGCGGGTAATCCCCCCAGGCTTGTGAGATCTCAGTTCCCCCATCAGGAACTGAACGCTAGCCACAGAAGCGAGAGCCTGGAATCCTAACCCCTTGGCCACCAGGGAACTCTCATACAGGGCCCACCCCACCCCCCATACAGGGCCGCCTCTTGGTCATAAATTCAAGTTAGGTTTAAGAGGCATTTCATAATCAATTTGTCCCATGGCACTATGAATTTTCATTCCTAGGTCAGAGGAGGATTTTATTGATCAACCACCCAATGTGCTATTTTTGGATTAGGACCAGGAAATGTTTTCCCCTGTTGCTTCTTCATACCTAGAGTCACACTGTTAGAATTATTTAATATAGAGTTATATATATGATCAGTTGCCTCACGACATTTAGCCACCATTAATTCTGTTGGAGGCCTGGTTATACATTAGGTAATGCAAGAGGCAACAATCTTATAAAATAGATAGGCTATAAGTAATACAGCTAGTAATATTAATAAGATTAGAGTACAGCAGAGAGACACAGGGCTTCCCTTGTGGCTCTGTCAGGAAAGAATCTGCCTGCAATGAGGGAGACCTGGGTTCGATCCCTGGGTTGGGAAGATCCGCTTGAAGAGGGCATGGCAACCCACTCCAGTATTCTTGCCTGGAGAATCCCCATGGACAGAGGAGCCTGATGGGCTGCAGTCCATGGGATTGCAAAGAGTCGAACATGACTAAGCGACTAAGCACAGCACAGCAGAGAGACACAGAGCATACATAATTTGAAAACAACAAAAAGAGAACAAACTTCAATGATTAGTATAGCTAGTTGTGATTTGGTTATAAGAAGCCATCAAGTCCAGAGGTGAACTAGCTATGCTCAGTCACTCAGTGTGTCCAACTCTTGTGACCCTATGGACTGTAGCCTGACAGGCTCCTCTGTTCATGGAATTCTGCAAGCAGGAATACTGGAGTGGGTTGCCATTTCCTGTTCCAGGGGATCTTCCCGACCCGGGAATCAAGCCCCCATCTTGTGCATCTCCTGGATTGGCAGGCAGATTCTTAACCAATGTGCCACCAAAAACAGTATAGCAGTTCCTCTGAAACTGAAAAATAGAATTTATTACCCAGCAACTCCACTTTGAGTATATACTCCAAAGAAGTCAAAGCAGGGTCTTAAGGAGATATTTATGCACACACGTATTTATAGCAGCATTATCCACAATAGTCAAGAGGTGGTAGCAACCCAAATATCTGTGGACCAATGAATGGATATTGAAAATGTGGTGTTTACAAACAATGAAATATTAACCTGTCTTAAAAAATTAAGAAATTCTGCAACATGCTACAACTTGGATGAAACTTGAGGACATTATACTAAGTGAAATAAACCAGTCACAAAATGATAAATACTGTATGGCTGCGCTTATATGAAGTATCTAAAGTAGCCAGTTTCATAGAAACAAAGTAGCATGGTGGTTGGGTGATTATCATGGGCTGAGGAGAGAGGAATAGGAAGGTGTTTTTTTTTTTTTCCTCTGTTTCTTGTTTTCTTTTTTGTTGTTATTCTAGTGGGGTTATAGAAAGGATTATATACCATGATTGGATGGGAGTTAGCCCAGGGGTGCAAGGTTGGCATGACATCTGAAAATTAATTCATGTAATACATCATGTGTCAATAAAATAAAGACAAAGACCACAGAATCATCTTAACAGATGTGCAAAAAGAATGACAAAATCTTTTACATTTCTTTTACTGCATGTGTCCAGAAAAGGCACATCTACAGAGACCGAAAGCAGATTAGTGGTTGCCAGGAGCTGAGGGAGGAGAAAGGGAGGAGTGAGGGAGGAGTGAGGAGTGATGGCTGAGGAGTTTCTGGGGTTATGAAAATGTGCTTAGTTGATTGTGGTGATGGTTTCAGAACTCTAAATATACTAAAAAAAAAAGCCCACAACCATTGAATTGTACAGTTTAAACGGGTGAATTATATGGTGTGTGAATAATATCTCAATAAAGCCGTTAAAAAACAAAACTATGTCTTGCTTGGAGAATCCCAGGGACGGGGGAGCCTGGTGGGCTGCCGTCTCTGGGGTGGCACGGAGTTGGACACGACTGAAGCGACTTAGCAGCAGCAGCAGCAGTCATAGACATAGCAAGATGATCGGTAAATATTTATAAAAGGCTTCCTAGACACTCTAGGACAGCCCTTCCCCAAGGTTCAGCTCACTACGCCCTCTGTTCCTCTCCCCTTCAGGCATTTTGCCCGGTTTGAGTAATCCGCTTCTGCGGCTCCCAAGAACTCACTTAATTAGGTACGCTGTGAATAGACGAATAAAGGGAGGAGACCACGAAAGGCCCTCACAGAGCGCCCCCGGGTGGCCATAGGTCTCTACATCACTTTCTGTAAAGTGCCTTCTGCGCCTCAGATTTCACTTCTCCAAGAAGAAATGCTCGGCGGCGGCGGTAAAGCTAAACAGCTCACAGCCTCCTTGGCGGGATACAGGCTCTGGGCTTCAAGTGCGGAACGGTGCTGGTGCGGCGCTTGAATTCTTCCAGTCCCCAAGTCCTGGATGCCCCAATCCAAGGGCCACTCTCTTTTTCCGAGCCAAGGAGCACTGCCCTGCTAGACCTGGCGTCTGAGTCGGCCCGGATCTGGCTACGCGTGAGGCCAAGCTGCGGCCAAAACAGAGGAATCATAGCGTCGTGGGTCACTCTAGGACTCGAGTGAACAAAGGCATCGGAAAATGCCCTAAGAGAATATGGCGGCGACTGCCTTCACAACCATCATTCAAATACAGTCGGAAGCTAGTCATTCGTTTCCTTCAGATCTTATCAAATAAGAGCCAGCTCCAAATATTTACCTCCAGCTCTTAAAACTCCTAACCCCTCATTGGTGGTTGGGGAGATTAGCTTGAGGACGTGTCTTCTGACAACGCCCAGTGATTGGACTGTTTACATCACTGAAATAAGGAAGTCCACGCTGATTGGCCTCTTGGGCCAGAGTCCAGGACGCTGCTGCTAGGTAACGCCTGACAGAGGGCCAGGTTCTCAGGTCTGCAGCAGGAGTCCCCAGGAGGTTACTAATGCAGGGAGCCCGCACTGGTCAGCGCCCTCTGGGAGATTCTACGTCGACTCTTTCTGTTCTGCTGACCCCCAAGGCCTCAGAGAGTGCGTCCTGACAGCAAAATGAACTGGGTTCCTGTCCTGAGAGATGCCAGTTTTATGGAACTGAGCACCTTTATGGAATTTCTACATTGTTCCAGGTGCAAAACAGCCTTCTCATTGGAATCATCTAACCCTGAGCAACGCTCCATGTGAGGTCAGGGAGTGTGGTCCCTGTTAAAGACTCCAACCCCAAGGACTGTAGCCTGCCAGGCAGGCCCCTCCGTCCATGGGATTTTCCAGGCACGAGTACTGGAGTGGGTTGCCATTTCCTTCTCCAGGGGATCTTCCCAACCCAGGGATCAAACCCAGGTTTCCCGCATTGCAGGTGGACGCTTTACTGTCTGAGCCACCACGGAAGTCCTATTTAAGAATAAGATTTAAAAAAAAAGAAGAACATTGNGAGGGAGGTTCAAGAGGGAGGGGACATATGTATACCTATGGCTGATTCATGTTGAGGTTTGACAGAAAATTCTGTAAAGCAATTATCCTTCAATTAAAAAATTAAAAAAAAGTAAAAGTAAGGATGGAAGGAAGGAGGGGAGGAAGGAAAGAAAGGAGGAAGAAAGGATGGAAGGAAGGAAGGGAGGGAGGGAAGATGGAAGGAAGAAAGGGTAGCCCCAGCCTGTGCTGGGTGGAAGATGGGAAACCCCAGCCAAGCCCTGGGTAAGGCTCCCGCACTGAATGGAGACCACCCACCCCTCACCAGGTACCACCAGTCTTTCTGGCTGAGAAACCATCCTAATGGTGTGATATTTTCAAGATATTCCCATCCCATATTTTCCTCCCTCCTGTCCCATATTTTCATGTGCCCCAGAAACCAGAAACTCCATTTTGGGATGAGTCTGATACCAACCTTGGCCTCTGAGATGTTGCCTCCAAGGTCATGGCTTGAGAGAATCCAGGAAGACACCAACCATCCACACTCAGCAATGCCCCATCCTCTTGGCAATGCTTCCACCTTGGTTCTGCCAGGATTTCCCCAGAGAGGGAATTTAACTACAAGGCATCCCCAGGGAGGTTATGGGTCTTTTCCAATGAGTCAGCTCTTCACATCAGGTAGCCAAGGTATTGGAGTTTCAGTTTCAGCATCAGTCCTTCCAATGCATATTCAGGGTTGATTTCCTTTAAGATTGACTGATTTGATCTTCTTGCTGGCCAAGGACTCTCAGGAGTCTTCTCCAGCACCACAGTTTGAAAGCATAAATTATTTGGTACTCACTGGTCCTGCCAAAATCACTTAAAAGATCCCTGCTCCTGTTCCCCTCTTTTGGAAGGATAAGCTCTTTTGGAAACAGTGGCCCTCCTAATGCTTGCTGGATATCATGGACCCTCCCTACTCTGCATTGTCCCCCTACCCCCACCCCCNAGAACTTAGAAAAATTCCTGCTCTTAGAGAACCTGGCAAAGAAACTCCAGCCCAGAATTGCATCTGCCTCTGTAGGTGGATCTGGGGTCCTTCTACCTGAATGACCTTAATCAGAGCCTTGCTTCATCCTGAGGGCTAAAGATTCCTGCACTGATCAGGGTCACTCAGCCAGAAGGGCAAAAAGAGGCCAGTGCATGCCAGACCACTCTTCCCCATTGGATCCTTTCAATCCAAACCTGGAAAACTCAGAGGTATAGGCTCTCTCTGTGTTAGCTGCTCAGTCCTGTCTGACCCTGTGACTCCATGAACCACAGTCCAGCAGCCTCTTCTGACCACTGAATTCTCCAAGCAAAAATACTGGAGTGGGGTGCCATGCCCTTCTCAAGGGAATCTTCCTGACCCAGGGATTGAACCTGGGTCTCCTGCATTGCAGGCAGATTCTTTACCTTCAGAGCTTCCAGGGAAGCCCTATACGCTCTCTTAGAGCCCAATTTAAAACAAACTGGAGGCAGAGTCCTGGGAAGGAGGCAAGAGGGTGGTGGAAGTGGAGGTTTAGTTGCTCAGTCATGTCTGACTCTTTGCGACCCCATGGACTGTTGCCGACCAGGCTCCTCTGTCGATTCTCCAGGCAAGAATACTGGAATGGAGAGCCATTTCCTTCTCCAGGTGATCTTCCTGACCCAGGGATCCAACCAGGGTCTCCTGCATTGGCAGATGGATTCTTTACCACTGAGCCACCTGGGAAGCCCCGAGAGAGTGGTAACTCTTTTTAAAAGTTCACTGATCCATTTACTCAACAGACAACTGCATGTGGTCAGTTTAGAAATTGACAACAGGGATTGGACACCATCACAGAGAGAAAAAACTCTGAAGTCGTGAAAATAAATACAGTAAATGGAGCATTCTAGCTTGGGTCATAGCTACCCCTCGGCACCGAAAAACTCTGGACTGAGTCATTAGAGGCTGCAAGCCCTCCAGAGGCATTTTTCACTCACTTCTTTGGACTGCTACCCCTTTTGGGCACTCCTGTGGATCCAGGGCAGCCGTTTCCCAATCATCAGTATTTCGTTCCAACCAGGAGATGAGGGCTGGTTTGGGACCTGCGCAGCCTGAGGGAAGGAGAACCAGTCAGGCCTAGCTCATACACAATGCTGGGTAGATTGATCTACCCGGTGGCATCATCTGCCCAGCCCCCGTCCTCCTCCCCTGACACAACGTGGTCGCAGGTCAGGACCCTGGACCTCTAGACTCCCTGCCTCCTCCCACCCCCAGCTCCTCCATCCCTTCGGGCCGCGGAAGCATACTGGGCCGGGCCTCACCGAGCGCGCCCAGGTGGCCGTAGGTTTCCTGCATCACGTCCCGGTATAGGGCCCTCTGCGCGGGCCGCAGACACCCCCATTCCTCCCGGGAGAAGTACAAGGCCACGTCCCCGAACTTCACCGCCCTCGGTCTCCTTCCCCTTCTCCGGCCGGGTCTGGCCTCTCCTGGTCCCCGCACAGGAAGTGGAGGCGAAGGCCGCGCCATTGGACCCGAGAAGCCGGCACCACGGCCTTGCCCGTCCCAGCGTCGGCCCTTGGGCGCTGGAGGGGCCGGGGATTTGGGAGCCCCCGCCGGACCCGTGCGGAGCGTGCAGGGGAGGCCCGGCGGGAACCGGAATCAGCCGCCTGCGGGGCCAACGGAAACCTTTCGCTGTTATTCAGGAAACTCCTGCCCGAACTTGGGTGAAAGGCACCGGAAGATGCCTTCGGGGAAAATGGCGGCGCCGCTACCGCACCGCCTTTGCCTGAAACACAGGCAGCTTCCAGCTATCGATTTTATTGACCGGAGCGCCATGCCGGCTGCCTAACCTCTTTGCCCTCAAGTGTGATGGCGCTGCGATTGGGCTTCACGCCCTTTTTTCCCCCGTTCCACGCGCTCATTGGGCGGCGGCCGAAGATCGAGCATTCTGATTGGGTGATGCCGAAAGCGGCCTGTTTGAACGAAGCCAAGGGACGCATAAGGGCAGAAAAGCTGGACCCTCGGGTCGGGTGACTGCCAGGAGTCTTGAGGCAGAAAGGGGCGAACCCGTCGTGGTCAGGAACAGTCCCCCGTTCCCTAGAGGTGCAGCCCAGCCGAGGGAGGGAAGGATATCAGCGATTGAGCCACTCTGGCCAACCAGGGCCCGCGATTTCCCTGGATTGTCTTTCCTGGCTTTCTCTTCCGATAGTGGGTTAGTTCCTTATTGCCCTTTGGGGAAGGAAATTAATGTTTCCTGTGCGCAGGTACCACGCCCAAAATATTACACATTTCAACTTATTTATTTTTTGCTACTTCTGTGTGAAGTGATGCTTATCATCCTGGTTCTACCGATGAGGAAAAACTCTGAGGGTACTTACTAGTAAGCAGAAGGAACAAAGATTTTTGTGGTACTGAAGAAAAACGCACCAGCCTAAAACTTGAGAGTTGAGTTTTATTCAGGGACCTTAACTGAGGATTATATTCTCTCCGATAGCTCTGAGGAACTGCTCCGGGGAAGGAGCCAGTATATATAGCAGATTTTGTTGGAAATAATATTTCCACAAAAAATATGTGTTGGAAATATACACGTGTTATATATATATATAATTATAAAATCAAAAGCTTTTTGCTGATCACAAAAAAACCCTGACATTTCAAATTAATGATATTGTGCTTTTCTGTTGCAAGAGCATCGGAACGTGTTGAAAATGTTCTTTAGATATGCAACTTATTGTAACTATCTAGCCCAGTATCTAAAGAATAGAATGTTTCTTGTATTTTTCCGTCTTGAATTCACCTCATGGTGCCCCTTAGGACAGGGACAGGGGGACTTAGCGGTTTTAGTGGCTGATGGCTTGATGGTGGGCAACATTTGCGGTTTATTCATACCAACATTATGGCATGAATAGCAGGATATCTTCCCTCTCCATAGGGCCCCGCCCTCTTGGTGGGGGGGGCGGGTAATCCCCCCAGGCTTGTGAGATCTCAGTTCCCCCATCAGGAACTGAACGCTAGCCACAGAAGCGAGAGCCTGGAATCCTAACCCCTTGGCCACCAGGGAACTCTCATACAGGGCCCACCCCACCCCCCATACAGGGCCGCCTCTTGGTCATAAATTCAAGTTAGGTTTAAGAGGCATTTCATAATCAATTTGTCCCATGGCACTATGAATTTTCATTCCTAGGTCAGAGGAGGATTTTATTGATCAACCACCCAATGTGCTATTTTTGGATTAGGACCAGGAAATGTTTTCCCCTGTTGCTTCTTCATACCTAGAGTCACACTGTTAGAATTATTTAATATAGAGTTATATATATGATCAGTTGCCTCACGACATTTAGCCACCATTAATTCTGTTGGAGGCCTGGTTATACATTAGGTAATGCAAGAGGCAACAATCTTATAAAATAGATAGGCTATAAGTAATACAGCTAGTAATATTAATAAGATTAGAGTACAGCAGAGAGACACAGGGCTTCCCTTGTGGCTCTGTCAGGAAAGAATCTGCCTGCAATGAGGGAGACCTGGGTTCGATCCCTGGGTTGGGAAGATCCGCTTGAAGAGGGCATGGCAACCCACTCCAGTATTCTTGCCTGGAGAATCCCCATGGACAGAGGAGCCTGATGGGCTGCAGTCCATGGGATTGCAAAGAGTCGAACATGACTAAGCGACTAAGCACAGCACAGCAGAGAGACACAGAGCATACATAATTTGAAAACAACAAAAAGAGAACAAACTTCAATGATTAGTATAGCTAGTTGTGATTTGGTTATAAGAAGCCATCAAGTCCAGAGGTGAACTAGCTATGCTCAGTCACTCAGTGTGTCCAACTCTTGTGACCCTATGGACTGTAGCCTGACAGGCTCCTCTGTTCATGGAATTCTGCAAGCAGGAATACTGGAGTGGGTTGCCATTTCCTGTTCCAGGGGATCTTCCCGACCCGGGAATCAAGCCCCCATCTTGTGCATCTCCTGGATTGGCAGGCAGATTCTTAACCAATGTGCCACCAAAAACAGTATAGCAGTTCCTCTGAAACTGAAAAATAGAATTTATTACCCAGCAACTCCACTTTGAGTATATACTCCAAAGAAGTCAAAGCAGGGTCTTAAGGAGATATTTATGCACACACGTATTTATAGCAGCATTATCCACAATAGTCAAGAGGTGGTAGCAACCCAAATATCTGTGGACCAATGAATGGATATTGAAAATGTGGTGTTTACAAACAATGAAATATTAACCTGTCTTAAAAAATTAAGAAATTCTGCAACATGCTACAACTTGGATGAAACTTGAGGACATTATACTAAGTGAAATAAACCAGTCACAAAATGATAAATACTGTATGGCTGCGCTTATATGAAGTATCTAAAGTAGCCAGTTTCATAGAAACAAAGTAGCATGGTGGTTGGGTGATTATCATGGGCTGAGGAGAGAGGAATAGGAAGGTGTTTTTTTTTTTTTCCTCTGTTTCTTGTTTTCTTTTTTGTTGTTATTCTAGTGGGGTTATAGAAAGGATTATATACCATGATTGGATGGGAGTTAGCCCAGGGGTGCAAGGTTGGCATGACATCTGAAAATTAATTCATGTAATACATCATGTGTCAATAAAATAAAGACAAAGACCACAGAATCATCTTAACAGATGTGCAAAAAGAATGACAAAATCTTTTACATTTCTTTTACTGCATGTGTCCAGAAAAGGCACATCTACAGAGACCGAAAGCAGATTAGTGGTTGCCAGGAGCTGAGGGAGGAGAAAGGGAGGAGTGAGGGAGGAGTGAGGAGTGATGGCTGAGGAGTTTCTGGGGTTATGAAAATGTGCTTAGTTGATTGTGGTGATGGTTTCAGAACTCTAAATATACTAAAAAAAAAAAGCCCACAACCATTGAATTGTACAGTTTAAACGGGTGAATTATATGGTGTGTGAATAATATCTCAATAAAGCCGTTAAAAAACAAAACTATGTCTTGCTTGGAGAATCCCAGGGACGGGGGAGCCTGGTGGGCTGCCGTCTCTGGGGTGGCACGGAGTTGGACACGACTGAAGCGACTTAGCAGCAGCAGCAGCAGTCATAGACATAGCAAGATGATCGGTAAATATTTATAAAAGGCTTCCTAGACACTCTAGGACAGCCCTTCCCCAAGGTTCAGCTCACTACGCCCTCTGTTCCTCTCCCCTTCAGGCATTTTGCCCGGTTTGAGTAATCCGCTTCTGCGGCTCCCAAGAACTCACTTAATTAGGTACGCTGTGAATAGACGAATAAAGGGAGGAGACCACGAAAGGCCCTCACAGAGCGCCCCCGGGTGGCCATAGGTCTCTACATCACTTTCTGTAAAGTGCCTTCTGCGCCTCAGATTTCACTTCTCCAAGAAGAAATGCTCGGCGGCGGCGGTAAAGCTAAACAGCTCACAGCCTCCTTGGCGGGATACAGGCTCTGGGCTTCAAGTGCGGAACGGTGCTGGTGCGGCGCTTGAATTCTTCCAGTCCCCAAGTCCTGGATGCCCCAATCCAAGGGCCACTCTCTTTTTCCGAGCCAAGGAGCACTGCCCTGCTAGACCTGGCGTCTGAGTCGGCCCGGATCTGGCTACGCGTGAGGCCAAGCTGCGGCCAAAACAGAGGAATCATAGCGTCGTGGGTCACTCTAGGACTCGAGTGAACAAAGGCATCGGAAAATGCCCTAAGAGAATATGGCGGCGACTGCCTTCACAACCATCATTCAAATACAGTCGGAAGCTAGTCATTCGTTTCCTTCAGATCTTATCAAATAAGAGCCAGCTCCAAATATTTACCTCCAGCTCTTAAAACTCCTAACCCCTCATTGGTGGTTGGGGAGATTAGCTTGAGGACGTGTCTTCTGACAACGCCCAGTGATTGGACTGTTTACATCACTGAAATAAGGAAGTCCACGCTGATTGGCCTCTTGGGCCAGAGTCCAGGACGCTGCTGCTAGGTAACGCCTGACAGAGGGCCAGGTTCTCAGGTCTGCAGCAGGAGTCCCCAGGAGGTTACTAATGCAGGGAGCCCGCACTGGTCAGCGCCCTCTGGGAGATTCTACGTCGACTCTTTCTGTTCTGCTGACCCCCAAGGCCTCAGAGAGTGCGTCCTGACAGCAAAATGAACTGGGTTCCTGTCCTGAGAGATGCCAGTTTTATGGAACTGAGCACCTTTATGGAATTTCTACATTGTTCCAGGTGCAAAACAGCCTTCTCATTGGAATCATCTAACCCTGAGCAACGCTCCATGTGAGGTCAGGGAGTGTGGTCCCTGTTAAAGACTCCAACCCCAAGGACTGTAGCCTGCCAGGCAGGCCCCTCCGTCCATGGGATTTTCCAGGCACGAGTACTGGAGTGGGTTGCCATTTCCTTCTCCAGGGGATCTTCCCAACCCAGGGATCAAACCCAGGTTTCCCGCATTGCAGGTGGACGCTTTACTGTCTGAGCCACCACGGAAGTCCTATTTAAGAATAAGATTTAAAAAAAAAGAAGAACATTGAGACTGGGTGACTGGTATCCAGGTCTATCTGGCTCCAAGTCCAGTGCTCCTTCTGACCTAATCACTAGGGCTTTTTTTCCTTCTGAGACATCTTGGCCCTGAGACGGTCCATTTCTTGACAGTCTTGGCATAAAGTCCCTGACAGACTAGCTGGACTTCAGAGCCCTCTTCCCTTTTCTCCACCACTCTGACAGCTGAGTGGGCAAAGTCAGAATTTAGTTTTTGTTGCTCCTGAGCATTTAATAACTATAGTGAAACAAGAAAAACAACCCACACCATGTGCCAGCAACTGTGCGGTTTGGTGGTTTAGTCGCTAAGCTGTGTGCGACTCTAGAGACCCCATGGACTTTCCGAATGGGGGCGCTCAAGCGCAGTCGAGTAAAAACCTCTTTACTGTAACATTTGTGTGTGCTATGTCGCTTCAGTCGTGTCTGACTCTTTGCGACCCCAGGGACTATATAGCCCACCAGGCTCCTCTATCCATGGGATTCTCCAGGCAAGAATACTAGAGTGGGTTGCCATTTCCTTCTCCAGGGGATCTTCCCGACCCAGAGATTAAACCTACGCTTCCTGCGGCTCCTGCCTTGCAGGCAGATTCTTTACCGCTGAGGCACCAGGGAAGCCCAACACTGCTAAATTAAGGACCAGCAATAGAATCCAATGTATCTGATTTTGAAGCCCACGTATCCTAACCATTCTGCTGTACAGCTACTCCTGGCACAGCAATTTCTCAAAAAGATTGAAATAATGGGAAAAAATTTTGTTTGCTTTCCCCTTATTGGCTACTGGGCTACATCTACGTTTTCATCACCTGTCCACCTAGGACAAATTCATGCCAACCAGGTTGTTGTCCTACTGTTCTGCTAAAGGAATTCTCTCCAAGTCCTGCCAACCTCTTTGTTAAAACACTCTGCCACTTTTCTCCAGTGGCTTCTGAATCCCTTTTTGTTTTGTTGGTTTTATTTTTCAGCTCGTCTTTCTGTTTTCTTTGTTACACCCCTTATTTTTAATGTAAATTTTCCGAAGTTTCAGGCATCCAACTGCAGTTGAGAAATCCTCCTCTAGGCCTGCACATCTAACTGGCTGCTAAATATTTTCACATATTTGTTGAGTCGAAAGAGCTTGTTTTTCCTACACATTTTAGTTGATTATTCAACTATACTTCATTCACGTTGCTAGTATATCGGACCTAACATCCTGTTATCCTAGTCCTTCCTTCTCATGGCTTTTCCCTGCCAGTTCCAGTCTATTCTGTATCCTATAGTTTAGGATAAATCTGTGAAAAAAACAGGCAAAGGTCCTCTCAAGATGCTTACATTCCACAGTGGGAGAATGGTCAATTTCTAATAAACATAGATAAGGGTGGGCCCAAGGGTATCAGTTGTCTTGCTCAGAACCAGATAGTCCTGCTCAGTGAAAAACTGTCCTTTGTCCCCCATCATTGTCAGAATGCTCCATGGACATTCATGTAGGTAAAAATAGGTTTGTGATTGTCTGAGTACAGAACCTGAATCTACTTTATGTAGAAGCACAAACTTACAAGTACAGTTTTAATCCTGACATTTCCAGGAAAGCCCGTGTATATGGAGCGAAGGTTTTATTTTGTTTAGTTTGGAATTTTGCTGAGAATTGTTTGCCATTTTGGAAAATCACCGCATAAATGGCTACATTTGAATCTGAATCAGCAACACAACCCATCTGTGACAGCCTGAGTTTGTAGCTGCTCAGTTCAGTTGCTCAGTCATGTGCAACTCTTTGCGACCCCATGGACCTCAGCATGCCAGGCCTCCCTGTTCATCACCTACTCCCAGAGTTTACCCAAACTCATGTCCATTGAGTCAGTGATGCCATCTAACCATCTCATCCTCTGTCATCCCCTNCCCAGGGACTCCCCGGAGCCGCCGCTTCCCCCATGGACTTGCCCGGGGACTCCAGGTGAGAGCGCACCCCGCCCGCCTGTCTTGAGCCCGGGAAACGGGGAGCCTGGTGGCCGTACCGGGGAAACCACAGGGCCAACAACAGGCTCAGGCGACCGTCCTCTGCATTTCTCATCCTTCAGCACGTCTGGCCGGCAGCGTCTGTGCCGCCAACCCCTTGCTGGAGCATTATGGGGAGCCAAGAGCCCCAAACGGCCGAAACTGCAGCCTCTCGGGGCCCCTTCGCCCTTGGAAAAAGCCTCTCGGCGGGTCCTGGCCGTGGTCCTGGAAGATGTCATGGCTGCCCGCATGGTGAGCCTCTTGAACTGAGAGGCCCCCTTCTTCATCAGGTCCCCTCAGTAACAAAGTCAAACTAGGTCAAGTGAAGATCACTGAGGTCCAGACACCTCATTCTCACACTCATCAGTCAGTCTCCCTAAGGCTTTTTTTTTTTTTTGCTTGGCTTTCACTTACTCCAATCTGGAACTGGGCAGGGTTTCTGGTGCCAAAACCACATCCCCACAATTCTTAAGTGTGAGAAACTCCCCTACTTTCTTCCCAGCCCAATTTCTAGGCAATCCTTGGGAAGCAGGCTGAGGTCTTTGGCTCCATTGCACAGATTAGAAAAACTGAGGCCCCAACTAGGGCAATGACTCATTCCAGGTCACCCTGTCCTTTTCATTTATGCAAACAGCCTGGGTGACATTACCCAGGCCCCATACCAAACAGCTCAGGCCATAACTGACCTCTTCTTTGGGGAATGCAAATGAATGCTAGCCACTATTTCTGTCATCTTGATGGCATAGGGCACTGTTACGCATAGGGAGGCCCTGTTTCGTCCAGCCTCGTTCCATCACCTTCTTCCTCTCTGAGGTCCCCCTGGCGCCCCAAGAAGAGAGTTCCACCCCACGACACCACAGCAACCGTCGTCGGGATTCTGTTCACAGCCAGCTGCCTGCCTCACCACCCCAGCAGGCCACGTGGTCCCCACAAGCCAGGTGAGCATGGCAGAACTGGGAGGAGCTGGGAACACAGCTGAGCCCCACTGATCTTCCCATTCCCTCTCTAGGCCTCCCGACCCACTGCACCTATGTCGAGAGCCCTTGAACCATGTCCGTAGGCCCCCTTCCACCCCAAGGCGGCAATCAAGGACAACACCTGGCCCAGAAGAAGGCCCTTCACAAAAGGTGGACCAGGTGCACCAGCCCACCCTGGTGGTGATGCTACAGGACATTGCCAGCTCCAGACCCCGAGCTGAGGTATGGGAACTCCAGGGAATGATGTCAGGGGTTCAGCTAGGTGCAGGCATGTCACTGGGCATAGAAGAAAGTTGTGGGAGGACTGCGTCTGGGATGGATTTTGCTCAGAGCAAGGAGGATGGCATTTTAGATTGGAAGACACTGCCTGAGCAAAGACCTATATGAAAAAGTCTTTAGCGTGAACCCAGGCAGGCATCTGGAGACTGACAGAGTCGGGATAGGGGAGCTACGGAGGCCACAGGGGGCTTCCCTGCCTCCCCATGAACACCCCGTGTTTATATCCAGGGCTTTGCTGATGAGGCTCCCAACTTCATCGTCCCAGCGAGAAGGTGAGAGGGTTGGGAAGGGATTATGAAGACATGTAGGTGGCAGCTCTTATCCAGGCAGCCAAAGCTAGGGGCATCAGACTTTACATGTCCAGTGCTTCCTTGTAGCACCTTCAGAAGCATTAAGGGACAGGGGAGGTCCTGGCTCAGGTGGGATCTGAATCTGAAAGGTTCCTCTGCCTTTAACTTGCCTCTTCACCCCAGAGCTGAGCCCAAGGTGATGGTTCACCAGCCAAAGCCTCCGTCCAGGGACCTGCCAGCCCCATCCCATTCATCTGCCCTGTCTGCAAACCCTCTGGCGAGCCCACCACCAGGTAAGGACTCAGATGGATGAGAAGGAAGGTTCTGGAAAATTCTAGCTGAGCTTAGACGTGTCAGGTGCAGAGGTGGGGATGGGGCTTGGTGTGTGAAAATGGAGTTGAGAGTTCAGAGACCGAAGCTTAACTTCGAATTTAAGGCTTGGTATTTTAGGGCTGGGCTTATTCCTCAGTGGGCAAAGGTTAGTGTTTGGGGGAGGGACTAAGGCTTCTGAAGTGGGGCTTAGACACCTGCAGCTAAGGAATATGCACCTGACCCTCTCCTTTCCTCAGCCCCAGATCCTGTTCTGGAGCCCCCATCGACCCCACCGCCGTCCAGCCTTTTACGCCCCCGCCTCAGTCCCTGGGGCTTGGCCCCCCTCTTCCATTCCGTCCGCTCCAAGCTGGAGAGCTTTGCTGACATCTTCCTCACACCCAACAAAGCCCCGCGGCCCCCACCCCCATCACCCCCCATGAAGTTGGAGTTGAAGATTGCCATCTCAGAGGCTGGGCAGTCCGGGGCTTCTGAGGGCACTGTGGCAGTCAGTCCCCGGCCCCCTATCCGCCAATGGCGGACACAAGACCAGAACCCCCAAGCATCTCTCACTAAGCCCTCTCTGGGCCGAAGCCACTCCTGCCCTGACCTGGGGCCTCCTGGCCCAGATCCCTGCAGCTGGCCCCCTGTTCCAACCCCCTCAAGCCGGCCACGGCCTCGGCGGCACACGGTGGGCGGTGGAGAGATGGCCAAAGCCCCACCACCCCCTCGACCCTGTCTCCGGAAAGAGGTCTTCCCTCTTGGAGGAGTGGGAGGCTCTCCTCCCCTCGTCACATCTTGCTCGTCTACTGCATCCACCTCTTCCTTCTCTGAACCTGCAGAACCCAGGTAGTGCTCTTGATAAACCCTCCTTAAAGCTCTGGCCACAGGAGGGGGCACAGCCTCCTACCCCAGTATCCAATGGGCAGGAGAGGGGGAGGCAGCTGGGAATGAGCCTGGCAACTGCCAAGGTTCAATGGCTCTGAACCTTGACCTTCTCTACAGGTTGAGCTCAACCAAGAGAAAGGAGCCAAGGGCCCCAGAAGACCAGGTGCTTTCAGACTCTGAGACCAAGGTAGGGGTACAGGTGAATGGGGAGAAGACAAGCGGGAGCCTGAGTCCACGCTGCACTTTTTACTCTCTGCCCCATCTCTGCAGACCATTGGGAAGGTTTCTCGATTCAGAATACGCAGGACACCAGCCCGTTCTCAAATAAACCTCACACCAATGGGGCTGCCTCGGCCAATCAGGTGAGAAGCTTGCCATGCATGGATCTGAAGCAGGTGTAGGCTCAGGTCCTCTGAGTGTGGCTTTCCTTCCTCTTGGTCAAGCTTGGAGGAGTTCGTTTGTTCTGGACGTGGTTTGCATGTAGAACCATCTGTCTGCCTCAGGTAGCACTCCTGGCAGATCCTAGAAACTGAAATATAGACCAGGCCTTACTTATCCCTTCTCTAGGCCCACTGGCCCCAGGTTTCTCAGTGACCTCTGCTCTTGGCTCGTAGGTTGAACAAGAAAGAGTTCAGCTTGGAAGAAATTTACACCAACAAGAATTACCAGTCACCCACAACCAGGAGGTGAGAAACTTTGAAGGCTTAGGGGTGACAGAGGGAAAACTGGAATCAGGGGGCATGCTGGTAACCTGGACTCCTCCCTGCCTGGTCCAGGACCTTTGAGACCATCTTTGAGGAACCCCTGGAGCGCAATGGGACTCTAATTTTCACCAGCTCAAGGAAGCTCCGGCGGACTGTAGAATTTCGGGACAGCAGTCTTCCTCGATCCCGGCGGCCATCTCGCGGGGCCCGGGCTACAGCTGGCAGGACCCTTCCTCCCAATCTGGCCCCCAGCCCAGATGTAGAACCCCTGCTGCAGCAGCGACTCCAGGAGCTGGACGCCTCACTCCTGGAGGAGGAAGGGGATCAAGACTGGCCCCATTGGACCTAGAAGCTCCATTTGTCTGTCTGTCCATGCATCCTGAGGGAGTGGAGGGAAGTCTCTGAGGCAGTTATAATTTTTTCTCTATATTTCTAGTAAAGTTTTCGATATGTTTCTGATTCTTCTGTATGTCTCTAGCAGAGTTCGAGATTCAATGCCAGTACTGGCTGATGTTTCTACTTTGGCCTGTAAAACTGGGAAATGAGGGTGGTACCAGGAAAGACCATGAAGTGGGATATACGGAACGGGGTAGAGGAATGGTCATTGGAGATACCTTCTTGGGTTGAGAATTTTCCTGTGCAGAGGGATACTTCTGAATCTCCTCCAGAAGATACTGTGATACTGGACCCTGGTCAGGGACTGAAGGAATGCCCTGGTGGTCTAGGGGTTAGCATTCCATGTTTCCACTGCAGGGGCTGCAGTTTCCATTCCTGGTTGGAGGACTAAGAGCCTGCACACTGTGTGGCACAGCAAAAAAAAAAAAAAAGGAAGAGGCTGAAAGTCCTAGAGTGGACTAAAGCCCTGTTCTAGATAGCCCTGAGTTCCTTCTAACACACAGGCCAAGAATCTGTTGTTGGATTCAAGAAATAATAATCAGCTATAACTAAGCACCTACAACAACCTGTCACAGGTACTTGACCTACAAATAGCCCTATGAGAATTACACCCATTTTATACATGAGAAAGCAAGCTGTCAGTGTAATGTCCACATTAAAAGGGAAACCCAGGCAACCAGAGAACACAAGTGGCACACTACATCTTTCATAACTTAAAGGTACAATAGTGGCCAGGAGCACAGACTGGAACTAAGCTTCCTGAGTAAATCCTGCTTAGGAAACTGAAAGTGTATCAATTCCCCTCTCCTGTAAAATGGGGCTGATGGTAGTACCTTTCTAACAGACTTCTGTCAAATGAGTTCATATGTGAGAAAGTGTTCGGCACACAATGCAAACTTTTTCTTATTAGCACGCAGACCCCAGGCCAGCACTCCTACTGCACCGAGCAATAACTGGACGCGAAAGCTTCCTTTACGCTCGACTGGCGCTCTCAAGCCGCGTGCTCTAACCACCCGGCACGGCGGGGGATCCCGCTGAGCTGCCAGCCTGATGGTTGTAGCATCACGCGCGTGCGCGAGAAGCCAGATAGCCTGTGGATTAAGCCAAGCGGCAGAGAGAACACAACTGGCAGTGGACAGTGTCCTTCCGCGGCCGCGCGCCACCCAGCGGCCAACTGTCCCCAACGACTCACACTCTAGATCCAGATCCTCGGCTAGACGCCGTCAGGAGAGTAGTCAATAAACGAAGAGCAGGAAGAGGCGGGATCATCTGGAGGACCGCCCCAAGCACCTACTTCTAACCAGTTGAGTCACAAGACTTGATGAGGGGCGGAGCTAATCTGACGTATACCAAATCCAAGATTTGAGGGCGGTTACATATTACTCCCTCCCTCCCTCCCGCGTTTGACTCCGCCCCTTCGACTTGACGTACACGTATCAGCCTATCAACGGCTAAGCCTGTAGAGGGGTGAGGGGAAGGGGGCGGAAAGTGGGAGGAGACAGAGAGAGGAAGGAGGCGTAGGCTGAGGAGGAAGAGGGAGGAGGGGCAGGGAAGTCCTGGCGGAGAAGAGGCCCAAGACTCCAAAGGAGACGACAGGAGGGTGAGCTGGAGCTCCCCAGCTGCCCAGCAGCCGTTCCGGATTCTTTAAGGCGAACGTCAGACAGAGACGGAGGAAAGAAGGAAGAGACTTTTATGTCGGCAGACAGACAAGCTCTACCCGTCACCGTTGCCTCACATCCGGGGCTTTGGAGGGCTGGCCCCTCGGCCCCGCCCCCCCACCTCGCGCCTTTCATGGCGACCGGAGGCGGAGGCTGGAAGAGCTGGGCCTGGAAGAGGCCCCTTTAAATCTCCTTAAAGGGGTGGCCACCGATCTCGGCGGACTACAACGCCAGCCTTTAAAGGGGAAGCCGCCGAACAGACGCTGACAAATTGAGAACTGTGCTGTTGGGAGAATTGGAGCGTGCAGGGGATTCTCATCGCCACTTCTCAAAGCAAGAAGTCCTTTAAATTCAACTTAAAGGGGAAGTGGCCGTTTTTGGAGGACTAGAAACTAACTCCCGAGCCCTTAAAGGGGCGGCCTGGTGTTTGGAGAACCCGGGACTCCTTAAAGGGGTGGCCTCATTTAGCCGGAGGACTTGAGGCACTTTTAAAGGGGAGGTCGACGTTTCGGGGCGAGCTCTCGCCCCCTTTTAAAGGGGTGGCCCTTCCTCTTCCTCGGGGAGACTTGTCTCGACCCCTGGTAGGGGGCGGCCACCGAACTAGGCCGGTCGGACACCATCGGGTCGTCTTAAAGGAGTCAGGGACTGGACAACTTGAGGCCTTGCCTTAAAGAGACGGCCGCCCCGTTTTCGCTGTCTCGGCCCCGCCGGCCCCACAGGGGGGGCTCTCGGGCTTGTCGCCCCGGGGGCGGCGCCGGCTCCCTGGGCCTTGGCCTTGGGGCACGCTCGGGGCGAGCAGATCCTGCTTTAAAGGGAAAGCCGTGGCCCTCTCGTCCCTGTGCAGCCGCCAGCGCCGCGCCTGCGACCCCGGGCCTGCGGACAGGCCGCTCCGGGGCCCGCCGCCTCCGGATGCGGCGCTGAGGGCGGTCGCCATGGAGACGGCAGCGGCCGCGGCTCCGGGCCCGGGCTGGGCCGCTGAGGGGGAGCGGCGGCGGCGGCGCTGCTCGCGCCGAGACCGAGACCGGGAGCAGCGGCGCCGCCGAGGTCCCGGCGGCGACGCGCCCCGGGCCCTGTTGGCCGCCCCGCGCGGTTCTTCGTCCTCGTCGTCGCCGCCGCCGCCGGCCAGGCCGTGGTCGTCAGCTTCGTCTGGAGAGCGGCCCGGAGGCCCGAGACGGCGGCGGCCGCGTCCCAGGCCTCGGCCCCCGCGACCCCGAGCTCGGAAGCGGCCTGCTGGCTCGGGCAGCCGCGGGGAGGAAGAGGAGGAGGAGGAGGAGGGGGGCGCAGACGATGGGGAGGCCGAGGAAGAGCCTGAGGAGGAGGAAGAAGAGGAGGAGGACTTGATCGATGGTTTCGCCATCGCCAGCTTCGCCAGCCTCGAGGCCTTGCAGGTGGGGCCTGTTGGGGCCGGGGACCTTTGGGGGGCTTCAGAGGGCCAGAGAGAAAGGTACGATGTCTCGAGTGGGTGGAGTTGGGGGAATGCTGGCACCCCAAACCAGAGCAACCGGCTCCTCTGGCCAGGCCTCTGCCCCACCCTGGGGTGGGAGGAGGTAGAGCTAGTCTCCAGGGACCAACCAGGTTACCGGGCCCGAGAGCCACTTTGGTAGCTTGGTCACCCTCAGAGAGGTGGGGAGCTTTCCTTTCTCCACCATGTACTTTAGTCCCACCTCCTCTTCCACAGAAGGATGCGTCTCTTCAGCCCCCAGAACGACTGGAGCATCGGCTGAAGCATTCTGGGAAACGGAAGAGGGGTGGCTCCAGTGGGGCAACTGGGGAACCAGGGGACAGCTCTGATCGAGAGCCTGGCCGGCCCTCTGGGGATCGGGCCCGAAAATGGCCCAATAAGAGGAGAAGGAAAGAGGTGAGCTTGTCCCAGATCCCTGTCCTTTAAAACTCTAAGCCGAATGTTCTTCACATGGACCCATTTTCCGTCAGCTGTGCTGCTACCAATGGTGAAGTGACCCCAGTCTCTAAGGGCAAAGAGAAAGGCAGAACATATTTGAGCTCCCACTGCCCCATCTCGGACTGATAAAGACATATTCACAGTCAGACTTGCCTGCTTTTGGCTGATACTGGGTCTGCCTCAAACATATTGATAATTCAGAGATATATCAAAAGGATGTAGTTGAATTGTAAATTAGATGTGGTCTCTGCACTCCTTTTCAAGTCAGTGTCAGTCTAGTAGGAAAGAAATAATCTTTGAGCAAACACCTAGACCAAAACTTGAGAGGCACCAGAAGGTAGAGATCTGGGAGAGATGCGGCAGAAACCCACATGAGGAAGCCACTCATTCTGCCTGGGGGATGGGAGGAGTGTTGTGGTTAGGGAAAGCCCCCTGGGATGTCTTAGTCAGGCCTTGAAGGATAGTCATAAGTTTGCTGAGAAGAGAAATAGGGCTAAGTTGTTTTGGGCAAAAGCGCAGAGATGTGAGAATCTGGTAGATTTGAAAAGTTGCTAGAGCATTGGGAACTGGGTGGGGAATAGAAGAAGACTGAGAATAGGTCGTGAGGGGCCTTCAGTGCCTTGCCAAGGGAGCTTAGACTTTATCCAAAGGCCTTGCCAGCCAGCCTCCCTTACCTCTGGACTCTGGTCTTTCTCAGGCCTCCTCCCGTCATTCTCTGGAAGCTGGATACATAGTAAGTGCTCTCCACCTGTACGGGCCCCTCCCTGTTCACTCCCTGTCTGAAACACCCCTTGACCTTGGGCCCCCCTTCTCTTCCCTGTTGTGACACCCCTGTCTTTCCTTCTCCCCAGTGTGATGCAGAAAGTGATCTGGACGAGAGGGTGAGTGGGGCTAGAGCTTGTTGGGTGGGCAGTATTACAGCTCATGAAATGAACTGTGCCTTAAAGGTCTCCTTGTGCAGCAGACAGAGCCTTCCCTTAAGTGGGGAAAGTGAGTTAAGTTGAGCCAGAAATAGATGTTTGGGGAGGATGCGTGGGGCAAGTGGGCAGGTTGGGGGGTGTGAGGGATTGAGAAAGTAAATGACAAGTTTTATTTGGTAATTGGAGCCAACTGACCAAAGAATCAAAGGCCTATGCCTTGCTGTGCTATCCTTTCCAAAGCACTTGGAGATACCAGTGGTTCTCCACAGAAACCCAGGATGGCTATGGAACCCAGTTGGTTCTTCCTGCTGGTTATTAGTCTGCTCGTGTAGATTAGAGTCTGTAGACAACAGTCATGGCAGTGAGGACGCTGAACTATTGTATACAATGTAAGAACATATGCTATGAAGGTGTGTTTCATTTTGTTTTTAGGGCTGATATGCTAGCTTTGAAAGTGTGTTCTAGCAGTTGATGCTCTTCTGTCACTAACTAAATGTGTCTTCCCTGATGGGTGTCTTGCTGTGGTTTAAAAAGTTGACTGAACAGGGACTTCTGTAGTGAAGCAAATAGTCCTTGTCCATCTGATCGGGGCACTCGTGGGAGACTGGGAGCCTATTGTCAAGAGAACCTAAATCTGAGTTTTTATGAAGAATCTCCAGATTTCTAAGTATTTGCAGTTAGTTTAAAACTTCTGGTGACATTTATGGACCAAATAGATCTATAAGCCCGGTAGACAGTCTGGGCCAGCAGTTAGTGATAGCTGACATTTTTGCCTTGTTTTGCCTGTTTCTCCATTACTTCAGTACTGCCCCAATTCAGTCTTCCTGGCCTATCAGAGACGCTGGCTTAGTTGCTCTACCCTTTTCCCCGAGCATTGGGCCTCCTAGAGCCCATAGTCTTTAGTGGATTTCAGCTAAGCTGATGAATAAAATAGACTTGTTACCACTACCAGTGCCTAGCCAACTGCAGAGGCTGTTGGCCTTCCTGGGTGAAGGCCTGACCTGACCAGAACCTGACTGTGTCCCTATACTTCTTCCCCAGGTCTCCGATGATGACCTCGACCCGTCCTTTACTGTCTCAACCAGCAAAGGTTGGTCCCAAGGACTGGGGTTGGAGACAAGGGAGGGAAATTGGGTAAGCATGGTCCTTAACTGAGTATGTCTGCTGTCCTGCCCTCACAGCCTCGGGCCCCCACGGCGCCTTCAATGGGAACTGTGAAGCAAAACTCTCCGTAGTCCCTAAAGTGTCGGGCCTGGAGCGGAGCCAGGAACAGCCCCCAGGGCCCGACCCGCTGCTAGTGCCTTTCCCCCCGAAGGAACCACCGCCTCCACCGGCCCCTCGGCCTCCTGTCTCACCCCCTGCACCTCTGCCGACCGCCCCCAGTCTGCCACCCCCACCCCAGCCCCAGCTGCAGCTTCGGGTTTCGCCTTTTG